>JAAAKL020014367.1:0-11982 GCA_010016065.2 Carybdea cf. marsupialis auct. non (Linnaeus, 1758) | reverse complement strand
GTGATGATGAAGTGGTACGATCACCGGGTGACCTCGGTGCGAGTTTTAGTGACTCGGCTTATACTCGGCCACTGCATGGGGGCCGGGTATGGGTCCGACACCTCCTGGGCTCGGAATTGCATCTGAGGATGGTTCTTAGGCTCGATAGGTGCGAGTCACCTATGGATTTTGGGGGGTTAAGTCGAGTACGGGTGTGCTTCGCCTGAGGGGTGCCACATTCTCTAGCCACACATGGAACCATCATACTCCTGGGAGATTCCCGTCTCTGGGTCAATCAAAGTACCATGGCAATCCTCACCTTGGAGATTCTTATGATCAAAGCTATAAATAGCTAATATGTGACACACTTAGGAGGAGATAGAGTTGTCGAATAGTGAAGTGGCATTGACATCCCCTACGTATACTCTCCCCCCTCTCTTTTCTCTTCCTCTGTGTGCCAGGCCTCGGAGGCCCATTAGCAACCACGTGAGTGTTGGCTGTTTTGTCTTGGGGGCCGTATGTACACCAATATCTGGTTCCACATAGCAAATATAATGGATGAAGGAAATAAACAACGGAAGTCACAACATAATCCAACCGAGTGCAAACATTTCAGAATGGTGTATCACTAAGTTATTATGCATGCTTATGATTTCTTCCACTCCAACCAGCTTGTCTTGAGGCTTCTACAATTACAGTGGATCTTAAATGCATAATTTTGTCAGAAGAGATGCACTGGTTATGTTAATATCAGTGATGGTCTGAATTTTGCTTATTTAATATACACATGAACACTTTACTTATTTAATATACACATGAACACTTTACTTATTTAATATACGAATGAACACTTTACTTCTATTTTAGTCGTAAAAAGAGTCTGTATATCAGTTGAAGATATGCATCCTCCTCCCCATTTTTTAACGATAACTTCTGTTTCTGTATGTGATATTGACTAAGTTTTGGTTTCCTCATGATTCCCGCTCCAGAGTGACTGATTTGGAGTTGCCTTACAGCACAAACACTGGGGCTATCAACAACAATCAGAACCAGTATTGCAAGTGTCAACATCATGATTTCGAAGTAATCAAATGATCATTTAGTCCATTCTGCATTAATTTTTTTTAAAAGAGGTTAAATTCGTAAATTTAAGTTATTCCTGTTATATTACTATAATTTTCTTTTTGTATTAAGACGCAAGACATTGGAATTAAGACTATGGTAGAATTAGATGAACAAGGAGAAAAATTAGAGAAAATTGAAGATAACCTCAAAACGATTGATGCTGATATGAGAGAAGCCGAGAAAAATCTAACTGGACTAGAAAAGTTTTGTGGACTTTGTTTGTGTACTTGTAAAAGGTGTGTATTGACTATACTTGGAGCAAAATTTAATAGAAATATAGAAATGTTGTGGCCTTTGATAGTGAACCGTCAAGGTTGTGCAGTTACCATAATTTGATCAGGGCACGGTTGTCTATTACAGTGGTACATTTGTTGCCAATATTCTTTGAGAATGATGATTTTCGTGCACGAAAGCAATTTCCAGCAAGGCTTGGCAGTGCTTTCTATGGCCTGAAACGCGCCTTTTTCTTTGGTTTTTCTATCAATAGCTTGACAGTCTACTAGGAATATTACTGCCTAACAAGACTTGTGAGTCTGCAAATAATATTACTGCCTATGAATATGGTTTAGGTATTCACTGTATTGAAGCGATGGCTAGTATTTGTTATTTGGGTTCGATACTAAGTAGTTTCATGGTCAGTTGAGAAGAGACTAAAAAAACGATACTTTGACTTCAGCGTGTGTGTCTTCAACTGACTCTCTTTGTAGAGCATGCGTAATAACGCCTACTACTAACAATAATACAACATCTTCCCTCAAAAAGATAGATAACATGTACATGTATTATAAGTACATACAATAGCAAAAATGGAAATCGGTTCTGCACCATATTCTCAAATGCTTTGAGTGAAGGCTTTTTTGTTTCTGACTGGTCTGGATTTTATGTTGTGTACCGGTGGTGGAGAGAACTGCCTTATCTTTTTACAAATTTCATCATCCTCTTGAGCATTGATAATCTTTTTCAACCATGAGTCATATCCATGGAGAACTGTGATACAAATTTACGTTATTAATACTTATCTGTTCCAGGAGGAAAGATTTTGAAAAAAGTGAACAATATAAGAAAGCCTTTGGAAATCAGAAAGAGGATCGAATCAACAGCACAAATCCTGAAAGGAGTGTGGCCCCTGGTGAAATGCCAAAGGATGGTTACATTCAGAGGTTTGTTTTTCTTTCGTTTCATTTGCCACGAGTGTTTTTGGTATGTCTCATTCAATCACCTTTATTCGGAAGGAAAGTGTGATGTCATGATTTTGAAAATGTTTGCGTTATGGAAAATATACTCAATTTTTGTGTTTCCTGTTAGTAAGAACTTCAATGGCCAAAGTTGCGAGTGCTGCCCTTCCCCAACACCGAGATATCAGCTTTGAAAGGTTTAGATCCTCTAGCAAAACGTTACTACTTAATGCTGGTTCCTAACCTAATGAACAAAGTTTTGACCAGAGATTTTTAAAATTCAGATGCCTCTAGTTTGAACATTATATACACTACAGATGCGGTAATTTGGCAAACAGCCAATTCCAGGGTTGCCTTAAGTTATCAGGAGTCGTCCTATTTCCAGAACTTTTGATTTGTGACGTCATCACGTTCCCTCCGCATTGAGGGCCTAGAACCTATACGACTTCATGTTTCAATTTTTGGTGCCAAAGAAGAACTACCCAAGAAGGGTCGCAAAGATGTGACTGCAAGACAGTGTCTTATGTGACATTTGTAAGGTCGAGTTGGCCTGACTAGTTGTACTCGAATCTATAAGATTCGCTTTCCTCAGGTGATTGTCGATTGACAAGAGATCTTTGAAGTAGAAAAGTAATAAGCCAACTGAAATTGGAACTCGTCACCATTGAGTTACAAATTCAGAGTATCAACTTGGCTAAGGTATCTCTTTCAGAATTAATAGCAATTATCCACAATAGTAATAGTCTGCGTGTAGTTACTAGATACGACAATGAATATAGGTGTGAGTTCATCATTATCTACTATAGCAGACATAGGGAAATTCGCGTGAGTTGTAGTCACACTTTGGATACTATGTGCCAACCAGGATAATTCCATTTTCAATATAGGAGCATGGAGAAGGTGTCAGTAGATTAATATTAGGCGGAGAACGGTTTTGCAGCAAAGAATAAAAACATATGAACGTAGGGAGAGTACAAAAAATGCATTTATCGACCTTGTTAGTACATCGTGAGTGATAAATAGCATAGACAGCATAAACACTGGTAAGTGTAGATCTTATAACAAATAGAAATCTATATGTAGTGGACTGTATTGGCATAGTTCTCCTGTAACTTTGGAAGCCCCTATCAAACAACTTTGTAGGAAAAGAGAGAAGGGTTTCTTTTTTTACACTCTGGGTGGATATTCTATACGACACTTGGAAGTATATGGTGACTTTTAGGAGGGAAAGTGCAGCGGAAGCTTATGTGTCCTCAATCTTAATATATGAAGTAAAAAAGAAGGATGAAAAATCGATAAGTAATTACTTTGGAAACATACAATTGAGCTATCGAGTGATGCTTTAGAAGTAGGTCCAGCAATAGTGGGTGCGAAAATGTTGGCAATCATTTTATGGGATTAGGTTGTACCAGATGTTATTACATTCATGTTATTATATATTGCAGCTTAATCAAATTCGACTCAACAGACATATAACAATGTTGATGAAGTGCTTAGAAGTGTGAAGATGAATTGAAGTGCGATAGCTTGCACGACTGGTTTCAGTGAATAAGAACACGTAGGATATCCAACAATTCTTGTTGAGGCTACAGAGAGAAATTAAGCCTTTCTTATAATCTTGTGTTTTCTTTCTTATTTCGTAGATTTAATGAGAATGATGCACGAGAAGATGAAATGGATGATAATCTTGGGTACGTTTCTTGTTGCTCTCCTGTTTACAGTGAGACTACTATACATGATTTGAAAGGCTTGTCAGAGATTGTGCTCCCCTTACGTGATCATTAAAAGTCCTTTTACCCTTTGTGTTTTGAAAACCACTATTTGTTATGATGTGTGAATATAATGTAAGTTTGATATACATCATACATTTAAGTACTTGAAATGTGTAACCCAGTACAAGATGGAAAAACATACAAACTTACTGGTTCAGTGGATGGTCAGTGTTACTTACCTTTTGTTTATCCGTGAACAGCTCAATAAAACAATATTTATATCAGTGTAGAAGACATGAATGTGTGAACTGTCTTTTTTGCTAGAAGTAGGCTAAACTGGGCTTGCGTAACTCATGATCGTACGGAATGCAGTAGACAGAACTGAGCTGAGCTCAGTGACAGACACTGCATGAGGATGAAGGAGAGTTGTCACCTTCCAAAAAATCCATAAACGGTTGCCAAAAGTCGCCATGAAAAACAACTCAATTTTAGTAAGAGTTGCTTATTCAACATGCATGGCCATATTAAATGCATTTCATTTCTTATGTGAATGAAACGAAGGTTACCCACATGTTGACACGCCAAATAAACCCTTCGAGAACCCCCTCCTCCAGATTACATACTATGTGTCCGCTCCTAGCAGAACTGTCTATTTTGATAAAAAAAACTTGGTTTTTGCATTCTAACTCATACAGGCAAGTTGCTGGTATAGTGGGCAATCTTAAATCGATGGCAATGGAGATGGGAGATGAAGTTGAACGACAAAACCGAATGATTGACAGAATAACTGACAAGGTATATACAGGTTGTTTTTGCAAGTGTCATGATTAATTGTTGTCATCGTTAATGAATTAAGTCCAATCTAATAGACAACTAATTTTAGTAGAGTATCGTTTCTTACCGAGAAGCATCTAAGGTTTTAAGAACTCTGGTTTATTGTAATTTCCTTCCCACATTTAGACGTAAATGTTGGGTCACCGGTGCGATGATGAACGTTATTCTGACTTAATTCGCTGTTTAAAGAGTGTAAATAATGATGGGGACTACGTAATCAGGGTTAGGAACGTATTGGCAAGGAAGAGTTGATGTTTAGATTTGGCGTCGTTAGATTGTTAAGTAGATAATCGTCGCCATCCTCCAGTCTTTTGGGCCTCTAGTGATCTCCTCACTTTCAAATTCCTACCTAACATCGTAACTTCACAGTAAGAAATGACATAGTCTGATATGATATTACTATTAAAAAGTTGTTTGAGGAACAATTCCCACTGTAAGTAAAAAGGTTGGTTTATAGTACAGAACAACCATGTTGCACGACGTAGCGACTTCGTTTTAGTCCTTTTTCTAGTACTAGTAGCTTTTCCCTCAGACACTCCTCAGAGTACAAAATCATCAGAATATGAAATTAAAAAGTGAAGCGATGAAACGTATACCCAACTGTGTTTTCAATACCTGTGTTTTCAATCGACTGCCACATTGGTGTTATTTTGACCAATTATTGCCTGTGGAACTGAGCGGTTGACCGAAAAACCCCAATGAAAAGACGTATCCTTTTTGTCAACTGTCTAACTGTAAGTGATGACGTATTTTCGCTCGCAAATAGATACAAATGTGTCAACAGTAGACCAAGTTGTACATGCCGCGTTGAGTTTTCTGTGAGTTTTTGCATTTCTTACAGATATGACCGTTAAATAAGGTCTCACTTGACACATCCACACAATTAACAGTGACGTAAATAAACCTGCCTGACAGTCTTCAGTACCTGCATTTGTCTGTAACCATATCAGCTCTTAATCGTCTAGTCGTTAGAAAACGTAGCTTTCTACTGCAGTAGCTGTTGTTTGAAATCCCTCTGTTCATTTCTATGTTTCCATGGAAATTTGTTTATAGTACATTTTCGTCAGAAAACAAGGTTACACGATAAGTAAGTTGATTGTGGCAAAACTACATTAAAAAGGTCAATTGTGACAGCAGCTATTGTAAATTATAATTACTTTTTGCGTGGCTGAATATTTTGCTCTGCAACGCAGTCTGGCTGAAGGAGGATCAGTTAGCAGTCAAGCACTCAGTACTACAAGCAATGAGTTAACGCCATCCCCCCTTTTCTATTTCATAGGCGGTCGCCAATGAAACTCGTATTGAGCAAGCAAACAAGAGGGCAACTGACATTCTTCGGAAGTAAATGGAAATCAAGAGGAAGTATTGGTATAAAATTAGTATTTTGTAGCTAGTCAGCAAGAACACGACGATCTTGTGATCGTTTACTGCTGACGATACCCATTTATTCTTGTACAAAGTTCAATAAATGCCACCAAGGACATGAGGCCATGCCACTTTTAATGATTTTCCATTATGTCGATGTTAACGTAGTTTCACTACAAACGTAATTTGTAATCTCCATTCTCAGTGGCCTGTAAATTTCGTTAATAAAGTAGCAGTCAACGCACATGACAGGGAAAAACTAAAACGAAGCATAAATCTAGTCAATACACAAGTACAGTGAGTATTGTTATAATGCAAGACTAACTAGATGAGTGAGCCGAAGCCAGTCATAGAATGTCAAGGATTTGACAAGAGCGTACAGCTGCTCTATCTTTTTTCGTTAGCCGTTATGTTACTAGTAGGCATTTTTATTCTGTAAACGACCTCTTTTGATACTGGTTTTAAGTCCTTAAAGTGTACCTCCAGTGGTCAGAATTTTTTTTATATTTTGTTCATTTTGTTTCAAGGAATCGAACTCCTCGTTAGTTTTGGTCTCGCGTACAGTTTTCCGTTATTCTTTAACGAACATTTTCCATAGCGAGGCAATTTTTGACGTCATAAGGAACAGGGAAGTTCAGTTGTTGATGCCGAAAACTTCAATACGAGGCAAACATGTTGGCGGCTAGCAGTACTGTTTTGAGCTCTTTTACAAGGTTTTACGTGAAGTACACTCAACATACGGCAAAAAATGGACGGAGGCTTTTAAAGTCAGTACAATAGACAAGATGCCAAAACATTTCTGACCATTAGAAGTACACTTTAATTTTTCGTACGTGTTTGTTTTCAGTTTGTTATAAAACACCATTTGCACTTTTGCACTTCGCGTAGCTTTTGAAAGTGTCGTATTATGATTAATCAGGCACATGACGTTTTAGTAGAAGCAGGAATGTGTTAATAATATTTACAAAACCAGTTTCGTTTGTTAGATAAAGTTCGTTTACATCTAAGTTGCAGCCTGCGCATTTGTAAAGTCAGTATTTCACTTCTAAGTTTGAAACGCAACATTTTGAAATTTTCTGATAAAATGCAATATTTGAGAAAATTGTAATTGTGTGAAGCTACTGGCACTAATATCGAATTTCAAGTGCTCATTCTATGGGCAACTTTAACTTTGCATTCTTATAAAAATCCCTTGTAAGTATTCCGTACGAGGGAAGAAATTGTAATATTCCAATTGCAATAACAACCGGAAGCAAAAATAGTGATGGGAGTATAGTTTGATTCGACTGTTTTAAGTAACTACAATATTAGCTTTGACGTCTATTCTAGCATAATAGGTACCAGCTAGGGAGAAAAAGTCGGAGAGAGCCAGAGCTATATATCTATGCTTTATAATTATTCTAAGCTGTTTCTTCCTCCCTGGCAATATCAAGAATTTTCTCCCCAAAGATTGCGCCGTGTATGTCGAAATAAGTTTAAATTGCTGCTGAAAGTCTTGATACTTAATGTCGCACATTAACAAATGTCTATCTATTTATTGGCGTATCGATTTGATTGACTGAAAAAGATTTAGGTGTATATGAGCCATCACGTGTCACAATTTTCAGGTACGTTCGATTCCCGAATCAAGAACGGACTCAAAGTCACCTATTGCCCTTCGAACTACCACAAGGTCCGATGCTCTGCAAAATTAGAAACAGGTTGTATTTTGCACTACTAAAGCTTATTGGGCCTTAGAAATGAATAAAGCCTAATATTCAATCGAAATTGTCAATCCATCGACAAAAACGTCTTACGTGCATATTACATCTGGCACCCATGCTGATTTATTGTTTTGTTCAAAGGAGAAACACGGTAGAAATATTTTGCGAAGAAGAGAGAGATGCCACGAATAGATTATGTTGTGTCCAGGAAACATAGCCATATACAAATTCTTATATGCCAGAGGTTAAGCTCGGTTGTCTTACCCCCGCACTTTGTTATCTGGATGGTGGTTACGTAGGCTGTAACATAGATCAAGAAATTAATCAAGGAGCAGCGGAAGATGCCTCCGTTTCATGAACTAGTCGACAATCTTGTACCGTAGTTGGTAGCTCATTTCGTGGAAATAGAAGAGTTTTCATGACCGCCACCACCACAAAACCACAACTCTGTGTTCTATGCGCCTTTAGGCTTCTGCCTTCTTGGCGCCCTTCTAGGTCGTGTCCACAAAATAGGAAGTGAACGAGAATATTGGTGAGGGCGTTTGATCTACATTGCCAAGTCCACAATGTTTTTCGTTAAGGATATATCCTGTTTAACAGTGTCGCACATTTAACGTGATCATGTCCATATTCGCCGGGGAATTGCCGGGGTGGTTTAACGACCTGTTCGTGTTTCCAATCAGGCAACGTACACATGGGATCTGCTCGTTTGCGAATTTGTAAGCAGTGATAGGTAGGCCAAACATTATATGCATTTGGGCTTGGAAAGCAAATTATAATGTGTTAATTATATATACGTATGCCTTAATTGTGTTGGAGAAATGTTTAACACTGCACTTTTCCACCCTTTTTAACCAGTGGTCTCTAAAGACTGGATCGAGCTTCCTATCGATTCCAATAGCGAGAAAGTGTAGTCACGAGTACAGGCCCCCTTTAGTTAAAATAGCGCAAGAAGGTCCGCCATGTTACATAACTTTGTGTATAAGCTTTGTTTGATGGGGACTGAAATGGCGTCCACGACTGACCTAACTTTGAGAGGGAAGATGCTCGATCTAGTCCTTTTTAGAGATCAGTGGTTTGAACCATAATACCCAGTGGCTTGAGACTCTCTGATAGAAATTTCAATCGAAGAGGTGGCATGCAACTTTTTAAACTCGTCAACCTATGCTGGTGTTATGTATCATTCGGCAGCTCACGCACATGGCCCTTGAAGGGGATGACATTTGAATAGTATTACGTATAGATCGGAACTGTAACTAGATTATTGGTTGAAATATGCACTTGTTCATGTCAAGTCATTTTTCTCCAACTTTGGAGACTTATCAGTTGGATTGGTAGTGCACCTTAAGTATTTTGGAAGTGTTCTCACATTTAGTAACTGGCTTTATGCAAGTTTATATTTTATAGTTAGTGCTTACATTATGTTGACAATTTTGGTAACGTGTTTTTGTTTACGCAGCCGAACAATTAATGTTTTAACGACATGTAGACATCTATATGATCCGGCGATTGACAGTAGCTGTTGGCCTACATTGTAGTTGTTAGAGGCCTCGAATAAATAGTACCACATAAGAAAGGGCCATTTAGAATCATTGCGATTCCGTAAAATTTACGCCGTGTGGTTGCGTCGAAGTTGAGTGCAAAAGGTATTGAGTTAGTTTCGTAGAATCCGTAGGCTGGCAAATTGATGTTAGTGAGTTCCTTGTTAAATAGAGCCTATTTGCACAAAGTTTCAAGTTGGCTAGCCTTCATTACCGGCCATGAACTAGAACTTAGTTAATGGATTGGCCGTGTTCCCCTCTCGCCAATCTGCAGTTATCGTAAGATTGTTGATTAGAAGGATGGGGTGCAAATGCGGTGCGTGTCGGTAGGGCGTTTAGCGCACAACGTCAGTTCTCTTTCAATTTGGCTGGTGAAGAGGGCTAGCACTTTACGTACCTTATAGCCGTTCTGATGTTTTTATGACCGTATTACAAATTATTGATATTTTCCTATTATAAAAATTCTCTGATCATTGCCAGTCAAGTCCTTTGATAGTTGTAACAATTTTAGAGCCGTATGGGATTTGCTATGTATAAAATAGGGTAAAGTAAAACAAGCATCTGAAGACATGTTTACTCTCTTTGGACTCTCTTTTAAACCTGCGTCTCTATTGGTAATGTCTCGTTCTCAACTTTCCGTAGCTTTTGCTTGTGTTCCAGAGGTATGAAGACTGGAAGTATTTAACAGCGTCACGTGATAATTTTCTTATCATGATTTGGCGATATGAGTTGCTAGCTAGCCCTATCGAATCAAACCCTGAGGCTATGCAAAATATAAAATGGTATTCCCTCCCATAAGTAGCACATTCAAGGGACAAAACCCCCCTCTCGTTAGCACCCCTGCTCCCTTACAACAGTTTCTAGTTTAGAATGAGATGAGTCGCCTTTGAGGATAGTAAGGCCACGAGTCCGTAGTGAAGTGTCAAGGGGCCGGACCGCAGTATTTCATAAATTACGGCGGTCAGCAAGCCCCAAGAGGTGCTTAATGATTTTATTCTTGCAGCAAAATCTGGGAACTGTAATCCAACACTCACTTTTCATAGTCTTCGCTTCATTTGCTACGCAGCATTTTCCTTCTTTCTTAAGTTAAGTCTGGGGATTAGAATCGCACAGTGTTTCAAATGGAAGTCATTATCCTTCTCTGTGCCTCTCGTCTACATAATAAAAGTAAATTGTCTTTTATCTTAACAAAATAGTTAGAACAGGAAGAATGTCAACATTATACAGTATGCGAGTAAATTTTAAATCAAAGCGATAAATTCAAACTTGCTTGAAACCTAGCAAAAGGATCTCTGGCGCCAGTTTGCGTTAACACTCTTTTAGTTATATGTACCCATTTCAACAATCGGACTTGCAGCGATAACTGGAAATTCTATTTTGGGAAGCAGCCTATTCCAGGGTTGCCTTAATCTTACTATTTCCAAAGCTTTTGATTTTTAACGTCTTCACTTTCCCTCCGCATTGACGGATTTAGGACCGATTAACGAGCATGTACTTTTAAATCAGTTTAACATTCCTCAGTTTGGTCTTTTGATACAAATGCTAATACCAGCAGGCTACTTTTCCTTCACACCAACGGAGTAGAAACTGCTAAGGAGTCACTTAGAGTATCAGAAGATGTGCATGGAGTTATTATAGAACCTTCAACATTTACTTCATATACGTCATCAATACGTCATTAAAAACGATCATCACCACGTGTACAAATGAAGTAAGGTTCATGACAACAACTTCTTTGAACATGATACCAAAAAGCAAAGATAACATTTTGGGACTGATTTGAATGTATAGAGAAGTTACCACTTGCGAGAAATTTAAGAATTGCCAAAAATCGAGAAACTTAAACCTAATTCGATATAACGGTGATGAACATGACATTTTTTAACGATAAAGAACCCATTTTTTATTCTGCTCTTTAGATGGAAACTTGTTAAAGCACAAATAGTCAGAATGGGATGAAAGAAGAAAGAAAATGTTCTGTCTGTTTAAAGAAGCTCATCAAAACTATGAAAGCCTGATAGGTGCTATATATTTAAGTAATTGAGCCTGCTGCACTAGGTAGCCGGAGCCGTGCGAATTCGATCAAAAAC
This sequence comes from Carybdea cf. marsupialis auct. non (Linnaeus, 1758), assembly GCA_010016065.2. Taxonomy (NCBI): domain Eukaryota; kingdom Metazoa; phylum Cnidaria; class Cubozoa; order Carybdeida; family Carybdeidae; genus Carybdea; species Carybdea cf. marsupialis auct. non (Linnaeus, 1758). Next base: position 458 of record JAAAKL020014367.1, on the reverse strand, counting down.
CCAAATGAAGAGGGAAACCGAGCTCGCCGCTACATATAAATGATAGCGTGTGACAGCCTTCCACCCGGATACTTTTTCTGTGTCGGCTCTAACTCTACGCTAGTGCTGCGATCGGGGCACATTTAATGCGGAGGGCAAGTGATGACGTCACAAATCAGAACTTTTGGAATAGTACGATTTAAGTCCAGATACCTAAACGCAACCCTGGAATAGGCTGTTTCGTTAATTACCAGACCTGTAGTGTATACAGTGGTTAAACTAGAGGCGTTTGAATCTCAGGAATCTCTGGTCAAAACTCGTTAGTATTCCTTGAATGCTTACGGTTCTAGCTGCAGATAATAAGGTTTTGTTAGAGAAATTTAAAACTTTGAAAGCTGACACCTTACATGCTGTTTTCGTCTGGCTGTTCGGAGCTGACCAAAATAAGGAAGGAATGAAACTTACACCCAGCAGTGTTT
>JAAAKL020014366.1:0-11983 GCA_010016065.2 Carybdea cf. marsupialis auct. non (Linnaeus, 1758) | reverse complement strand
GACACCTCCTCCTCCTCCTCCTCATCATCATCATCATCATCATCATCATCATCATCATCGTCATCATCATTGTCATCATCGTCATCATCATTGTCATCATCATCATCATCATCATCATTATCATTATCATCATCAGGATCAGCACATCATTATTGTCATCATCAATTAAAGCAATGATACTTGAGCTGTTTGATATCTTGTTGTATGGTTGTTTTCCATGTTACCTGTGGTGGCCAACTGATCTCTTTCCTGGTATGCCTATTTCCTTGTCTGCTTCCAAACTGCCTCCTCTCCAACCCTTCTTGCATGCGCAAACTACTGTAGCCTTTTCTGCCATATTCTTTCCTGTATGTCTTTCAGATAACATCTTTTAACCACCTCCTCATTGTGAATCCTGCCTTGCCATTTCTTTCCAGCCCATTCATCTCATGTTTTGGTCACAATTGTAATACCATTTTAGCTATCCAGTATCAGTAGCATAACACTGTCTTTTGCAGATGTTGCTGATCATCATGGGATGTTGTTTATGATTAGGTTGCTTTCTTTTGTAACAGCACCATTAGGAAAGATTATATTCTGATGAGATTGGTTCTTTGAGATTGGTTCCCTTTTAGAATCTTACCATTTCTGCGTAGCTTGGTTTCCTTACCTCTTTTACACACTTCTCTTTGTTATATGCATCAACATAACCTTTTCAGACCATACTTTAGGTGAAAATTAAGACTACAGAAGGTCAAATGAAATTGCTCAGTTTGAAATTGAACACATAACTGAAACTTTGGTAGGTTTATCAAAAGCAGCTGCCCGAATTTCAGGTGATATGTAACCACAAATACTGGTTACACATTCATTCAAGTCCACGACTGACATAAACTGTTAGTAGGTTAGAGTGAATCAACAGAGGTTAATAGCAGTCATATATTGAAGTTGGTCTCTCGTATCTTCTACCATTGATGAAAAAGGTAGATTACATGCCTGATAAGCAGCTTTCCAGACCCACCATATGTTCCGCATTTTAGTATTACAATGCTCTTAGAGAGATGTTTGAAAATAGCATTAGTAAGCTGTGATAATTCTTATCTTTCTGTGTCTTTTTCTGTCACAATTGTTGAAGTACTGCGTTTATTGATACTGTTCTGTATCTTTCATTACTCTAGAGTCGAAAAGGCCTTGAATTTGTCTTAGAGAAAATGTATGTACCAGAAAAAGTACCAGCAAGAATTACAAGTATACCGTTGCCCCAGACGATGTGTGAAGGAAGATAATGGCCCTATTTGGAGCTTAGTTTTATACTAAAATTGTTTATGTCATTTCCCGGTTTTGTCCTAAGTTTAAATAAATGTCCATAGTGCTATGTGAAGCTTGTGTTGTGTTTTTCTCAATGTTTTTAGAATGAATTTAATAAATGAAACGTTAGTGGTAAAAGCATGAGCATAAGACCAGACAAGGCACCTACACATTTGCGAAGGATGTTCACAACCTCGTAGTAGTCAGGATTTCAACTCTGATGTAAAAGGGAGCCAGCAGTTGGGCTCTGCTATTAAGCTAAAAGAAGAGGAGGCACATTTTCATGACAGTAACATGAGGCCAAATTCCACTCCTGTCCACCAGTATCTTTTCACATTTTTCAGGGTGGGCTAACTACCAGCTTTTTATTTTATCTGAACCAATAGGTTGTTACTTGTCTAACGAGAAGATTTTCACTGTGTTTTAATAGGTCCATAACACCTTTGTATGCTCTACGTAAATTCATTGAATCTAAAAGAAGTTGCTTACCCCTTACAGGTTCTGCATCCGATAGGTTCTGCGCCCGACACGCTCTGCGTCCAACAGGTTCTGCACTCAACAGGTTCTGTGCCCAACAGGTTCTGCGTCCGACAGGCTCTGCGTCCGACAGGCTCTGCGCCAAACAGGCTGTGTGCCAAACAGACTCTGCGTCCGACAGGCTCTGTGTCCGACAAGCTCTGCAACCGACAGGCTCTGCGTACAACAGGTTCTGTGCTTAACAGGTTTTGCACCCAACATTCTCGGCATCCAACTGGGTCTTGATTGAGCATTACACATGTTCTGCTCGTACTAGACTATATATCAAGAAGATACAGCATCCACTTCCTCAAGAAGCGACTAGCTGTCCATTATAGATTTTTAAATGACCTTGCTCTTAAGTGACTGGCAGGCTTGTCACTGGGTAAATCATTTATTTACTGTGACTCGCCTAAATCGTGCTTGCATCATCATTGGATTGTCTGATTTTACAAATGGTACTATTATTGCTCATTTACTTGCACGTCGAATTTTCCGAATTCTTCGCCTGTTACTTAGCCCTCCATTTACGCAGTCTGATCCTTGAATTTCTCAGTTTAGCATTACTGTTTGCTCATGAATATCGTTGCCACTTTCTTTATATCATTTCGTGTACAAGTATCATTCTTGGTACTTCCCAGTTTTGCAGCGTATTATTTCCTAAATAGCGTTTATGATAACTGATAAGTAAGTTCATTTGGCTCACAGAAGAAAAAAAATGGCATTTGGTATACAAGTTTATTAACCTGTATCCATAGCTGATTGGTTTGACTGCAAATATCTCATAAATATGGAATGAGGCACCTCTCTGCCCCTCAAAAGCGAAAGACCGGTACATCGAGCATTTCTAGTAGACCGATGTTGAGACAGTTTGACAGGCTAAGCTTACCAAGACAAGTAAAGCCAGTGCCACCGTTTCAGTTAATGCAGGTATTTAAATGTTTTTGTTGCTACCATTCATAAATAAATACAATATACAGTGAGTACATCATATTGCGAATAGTTGTATCAAAGTCAGTACAGGTGGAAGTAATTTTGAGCAGGAGTATTTTTTATGGTTAGTTAAAAACTTCTCAAGTGTTATATTTTAGTACGTATTTATGGAGTCTGGCAACATACCGAAGCCCATCTAAATTTTGGAAGTAGCAGTTCTCATATGTCTAATATCATACCGTTCTCATCTAGCAGCAAAGAGTTTCAAAAAGGGTGTTCAGTTATTCCTTGGTAAAACGGCTCATGTTTCCCTTCATGGTGTTACGTAATATGTAACCACTAAAACGTTACAGCGTTTACCTTGTTAGATAAATGTATCCGTTGTTGCGGAATCACAGTAGTGGCATAGTGGTAGAGTGTCAGACTCGCACTCAGAGGGTCGTGAGTTCGAACCGACCCTGAGCTTGCCTGCCACGATCCCGGAGGTACTATGCTCTCTCATCTGCTCTCGTGAAGTGGGAAACTATGTTTCGAGAGATAGGACCGAGGGGGGACTACATGCATGAATAGCAAGAAGAGCAAGCATAAATAGCATGAAAAGTAAGCATAAAAAGTAAGCCTGAATAGATTGAAAAGGAAAAGTAACCCATTCCTTGATGTGGATTCGGCCGTGATCAGTGTGAATACAATTTTAAAAAATCGTTTGGTTGCTACTTACACTTTGTGGTGCGTAACGTATTGCAGTAAGCATTTTTGTCAGAGTTCAGACAAAGATGTTTCACAGGGTCGAAACAGCTACAGTAGACGACAACGCAATGATTTTATTACATCAAATTAAACATTGCAAGGCACGAATCAGAAAAATTGGAAATGCGTCTCCTTACTCCACTTCTCCTTTCTTGGTTACATAATATTTCTACCATTGGTAAAGAGTTGAGAACGAGGTTCTGTTTTCTGGAACGATAACTCGACATGCCGTAGGCATTGAAGTACACCGTTTTTATCACATTACTCTCCTTCAAGAACTGCAGGTAAAAATGTCTGAAAGTCTACAACCGGTTACCTTCTAGTCAGGAAGAGTTCACCCAAAAGATGATCCTTAACAATGTTAGTGAATTTTGCCTTCGTGTATGGTGCCTGCCACGCTTTTTCATTAGTGATACAATCAGTGCATTATTTGTAAGCAGAGACTATGATACCGTTTATTAAACAATGTCACTTCCATATTAAGTGATGTACAATAATTATATAGTGTGTGGTCCTTGTGCCACAGGTGTCGATATAATGAAACATATAAACAAAATTTGACGTGTCGTGTGATATTATTGTAAAGTCTCGGTTTCCTTTATTCTGATCTTGGCAACCAAGGACGGATCTGTCAGAATGACGTGTTAAGCGGTTGGCTAAGGGGCTTGTGGGTACGCCCCAACTACCTTTTATACATTAATTACCCTGCTTAGTGGCTTAACTATGTATGTAGAATAGTTTGAACATCGCGTTCACTGCTAATGCAACTGTTAAGACACGCGACGCCAAAGAAATAGAAGCTTTATACATCATTGGCCTAAGATGAACACCTATCCATTTGATGTGTCTGTGGGTATTGACTTTTATAGGATATGGGAACTGATCCTAGCCCTACCCCCCTGTCTACCACGGAGCTTCAGACTGACTTTTGTCAGGAATGAAACTACGGTCGCGTTGATAGTTTTCTTAGCAATTTTTCTATGTGGATTCTTTTCGCTCCGAGCACACACAAAGAAACTGTAAAACCTGCGACAGGAATGCGCAATCTCGTTCCAAAGGTTCTGTATTGCTGTAGTTCTGGAGTGCTTTTAGACTCTACAAACAAGTTCCTAAGGCGAGGCTGGATTTTTTGAAATTGCAGTGGATACATGTTAGAAAACAATCTTTGACGGACTTCACATGATTAGATTTTTCAGGCATTGGCCTCAAACCATCAATCCTTGACCAAAACTGTTCTAATCATTAAAAAATCTGGTTAAAAACTGACGTCTCTTACCATTATGTTCTGGGAGGATTTCGGCTATATTTACGCCAATCTTTTTAAGGCCCTTTATAAAAATGAAAAGCCAATAAGGTAGGTAAAAGACGTCGAGAAGGATTACCGAATTGCCATACTCAATTCCTCAGAAAGAAGACATGCTTTTGTCCATGAACTGAGAGCATTTGCAAGATTGTCTGATCCCGGTACTAAGATCAACTTAACATTTACATTTTGTAGTAGCATTGTTGGTGCAGGTTTATTCACACAGAGGAGGCAAACTTTAAACGTAGTGAACGCCGAAGTAAACTTAATGGAGCCAAAAGAAATCAAATTCATGAAACAGCCCTAACATTTAGCTCTGCTGCCTCCCCGATTTCTGCCATACCATCAAATGCAGCTCTCTGGTAGTCGTAGCTGCGAGATGCCATTTTTCATTTAAACCCACGTTACCCGCGACGTTGTCGAGAAAATAATTACGATCTTTCCTTCCGAACAACTTCGGTCAGGCCCGCACAACCAGAGATAACCAACTTTTAACTTAAACTAGGCTAGTCTCGCTGGATTACTTTTTAGGGGGAACATTTTCAGGACAACTGCATCTAGTTAGCGAGTACCACACACAGACAACTTGGCTCAAAGTTATCCTCAAGTTGGTAAACTGTTTTGTTGAGAAAAGTTGCTTATAGTACGTATCTCATGATGTTCATTTCCTTGTGAAGGGTGACCACGGTGTAGTTGCCAAATTTGCAGACTACAAGATCTCTGTAATTGAATCTTATCTCATTCCAATGTTCGTTATCCACTGTAACAGATGATGTTTGTTGCATATTTGTGAAAGCCATGGGGTGCAGTTGTTACCCTGTCTTCAGAGGCCTTGGAGGACTCAAAGACTCAGTCGCCACTGCAAAATAAGGAATTGTGTGACTGCACAAACCAGTGAGATCCCCATTAGTCATAATAAGAACCACAGATTTCTAGCATCGTCTTAAATTGCAAAACGTCCGACCCACTGCCGCAACTTGGGGCCGGGCCATTTCTCAAGAGTAAGGGGTACGAGTCCTGTTTTGACTTAATATTCATTGCTATTAATCGCAAAAGTAACTATAGTATGTATAGAAAAGTCATAATGACTCAAGCTTAATTCTCAGACCGTATGCTATCGGGGACAGCAACTTCCATTCTGTGAGAGGGGAAGTAATTTGCAAAGTACAGCATTATCAAGAACCCTCTTCCTTTTTGTTGTCAAGAAGAACAGTTAATATCATTCTGTGAGATAAACGATGCACCTTACCCCTACACCGTCGTGGCAACGCCTTAAATCCATCGTCTGCTACGGAAGTCTTCAGAATAAAGCTCGCATACAGTTTAGTCGGTGATCAATATGTCATGCCCAGGGGTATAATTGGGAAATGTGTTGGATTTACTGCAGGATGTAGCACTTATCATTTTTATATTTCAAGGCCTTCCTGTAGTTGCGGAAAATTTACTGCTATAAGGCAAATGTGTCAAAACTAGTCCATCGTTTTTCCAACGCACAACGTTCTGCTATTAGCATGTCCCTTCTACACAGTCTCCGCTTCAATGAATGCGTCTGAGGGCAAGACACCCATGTTCTTGCACAATTTAGCGTTCAACCTGATTCCTAAAAGGTCGTTTCACGTCGTATAACGTCGTATATCCTCCACAACAAAGAGTTATGATTAAAGGACATGATTCCTAAATATTAAAAGTAATCTATGGCCTTATACCGATGTGTATGTGGTCACATCTTTAAAGAAACTTAAATATTTTTAGTACTAGATAGTTCTCAAATTCGAAGATCGCTGAGAAGGCTACTCGATTCAACATGTTGTTTGAAAGGAGTTTCTTGCTAAAAGAATTTAAAGCAAATTTCAATATTCCATTTCCACAAAAGACAAATTACATTCATCTGATGATCCTAATTTAAAATGAAATCCATCTATGATGAAAGCGAGTTTCTCTGGGCGTCTTACATTATATTAATTCGAAATTCTTATGAAACTGTAAGACAAGGTTTCATTTGACAAAGTAGATCAAATAAAATACTGTATGCCAACTCATCAAACTATTGTGAGCTAGTGACAGTCGCACTGCTGTGCCGTTTCGTTATTAAGCTCATGCATCCAATGCTCATAGCTGTAATTTACCGAGGCGCACCAAGGACAGCCTTGCACACTGTCTCCAGTGGCGCCTAGACCGAACGAAAATTTGCGTGATATTATGATATCATACATCACAAACGCAGTTCATGTGAGACAGTTCAGCAGAGGCGTACACCCATAAATATTTTTTAATAAAATGCTAGGGAGGAGGGGGAAGCCAGAATGCTTCCCGGTTCGAAACTTGACGTCAAGTAAAGGGTAGTAGCAGCTGAAATTTCATCAGGTTATAGTTGTTAAACCATTACAGTAGCCAGCAACTCAACCGGCACCGGTCGATGAAGCCTCCAAAAACGGAGGAGCCCCGCTACGGCACAATACGATAAGGGAATAGGGGCCGAAATCGTGTGCCATAGCTGCATTTGATGACTTCTGACCGGATTCAGTAAACGGAGTTGTTGATTGAATTTTCGCAACATTGTTGTTTACTTTTCTCCCTCGTTCGGTTTAGCGTTAGCCATACTCATTTCCAAACCGAGGCCACCGTTTCAAAAGCGACTTCTGTGGTACACAACTGCAAGAATGGAGGAGTAGGCTTCTTCATTTATGTAGTGAAGCTCCACTTATCACTTAAAACAAGACATAAATTGACTCAATAAGATGGGAAACCACCGGCCTATCAGTTAGGAGTAACGATGGCGAACAAAGGACCAGTTATTACCAACACAAGTCAAGTTGGCCTCAGAGGAACGACCTACGTGAGCTTTATTTGTCAACGCTGCTACAAGCCTCTGAGGTTGGACTACTCATTCCTGGACAGAGAAGTCTTAGACGAGCTTACAGGTAATAAAGTTATTGTTGCTTTTCCAATGTCACTTCTACTCAATTAGCTGCATTCTTTTTAGGTTTTTATATGACGCCTAATAGGTGTTACTATTCAGAGAATATAGTAGACCTAGTAGTGGTAGTACTAGTTCTTGGAGATGGAGTGTGGTGTGCAAAACTTGACAGTTTGATTTATGCCTGGTACACATGTAAGCATTATCAACTCGACCAATTCTTACTTGTCTTGGCGAAACAACTATCCTCTGGAGAGTTTATTTCATTTCGTTTCAACTTGTATTAAAGGTAATCTAAACTGTAATTGTTTGCACTCTTGAGAAGTCGGTTTTTCAAAACCCCTAATAACATAGGGGCATCGTGCTGTTTGCATCTTTTTAATTGTTTGGGCTGCACAAGAGAAAGTTAGCAAAGGCATGCTTTCAAAAACTCGATAGTGAAGTGTGTTTGCAATGAGCTGAAGGCCTGATATTTGGAACTTAGTTGCCATACTACACCCAATGGAATGCAGCAGCTAGTAGCTTACTTAGATTTTTATGACCTTCTATTTTGTGAACACTAAGCTGTCCTTGCAGTGCCTGTGACCAAGACTGAGTATGTGCCTTATCATGTAAAGTTGACACATTAATACCTGTATTATCATAAAATATTTGCTTGATGTAAGCAAGGAAGATTTCCATGCCATATATATATGGTGTAAACAAAATTCTACCAAAGAAGTCAAAGGCAAATTCCCTGAGATGAAAATCCCGTGAAGACAAAGCCTCCATTGACAAATCCCCCCTGGAGCATTCGAGAAAACCCCCAATTATTAATGCCAATATTAAGTCGCCTTAGAAGTATCCCAGAAATCGCAGAAAGACTAAACCCCCCTTGGTGAAGAAAATTGTTTTAGCTCCAAATTAAATTTATCTGTGTTGAACATTAATGAAAATATGACTGATGTTTGTTAAATCTTTAAGCTTCTGTTTATGTTATTATTCTTAAACATGTTCATAGAATCTTTTTCATACCTCAAAATGAATAAACGTTTTAACAGAACAAGTTTTCTAGTAAATCGGCAGAGTAATATTAGATGTAGACCTTCATGGGAAAATAAGTGTGCTTACAGATTTGGCAGACATAACATGTCATTTGTACAGCCATGAAATATTAACTGATTGCAATTTAGTTTGTTTCCATGTACATTCCAGATTTTCATACTCACAGCACATTAAATATAATTATCTCAAGCATGTTTAAGTTATTTTAGTATTATTTGTTTAGTATGCCTCTTAGTATTGGTAAGAAAGGGAAATTTAAAATTACAAGTGTTGAAAAAATACCAGAGAAATACAACCACTTTGCAACTTTCAATTGACTTAGGATAGATTGGCAGGGGAGGTTGCAGTTTTTCCATCATTAAGCCATGTAACAAAAGGAGGGTGTCCTCCCCAGTTGGATCAAGCTAGATAAAGCTTGATGTCAGTGTCTGATGCAAGAGGGTTGTGAGCTAATGTAGAGACTAGACAATTAAGTATGTTGTTAGTGGATTTCAGCTAGCTCAGTTGCAGTTGCTCAGTGGCCATTGCCAGTAGGATCAGGAGGGACCAGCCCTGTGTATGTGCATATATCTTTCACTGATAGACAAATCATCTTGACATTCTCAGTAGCAACGTGGGTTTGTTCCACTTTACTATATCTCCACATGGCTGTCTACTTCTTGGTTTCTGGACTTTTTTTGCTATATTACTGTGTTATTTAGACACCTGCTGCACTCCAGTGTGCCACTGCTGACCAGAAAACTGTGAACCTAGAAATTTGTGCCAGGAAGTGGAGATGCTGTTAACACACTTTTACATGTGTGCTGAATAAAGCTGCAGGAATGTGCCACATTATTTCAGTGTCAATGAAACAAAAACAAATAAGCTTGTTTTAGCAGTCCCATAGTTTGAGATGGAAGATTATACAGTTAGTATTCATGTCTTGTGGATCAGGTTCTGTACCTGATTTGTAAAGCTTTACTAAAGGAAGTTGGTGAGGAAGTTGTCCTAATTAAAAGTCTCAAAGTCCCAGTGATAGTGGAAACTTTCATGGCAGCCCTGGACAACCTTATGGATTCCACAAGATTTGGTAAAAGTGGGTTGGTGGGGCTTTCCAATTTTATTATTTACAGACTGTGCCTAGTTTTCTTTATTGGTACAGCAAGCAGCCTACTTCTTCTTTTGTGAGCCTCACTTTGCTGATGCTACCACTTTCAAAGTTGTTCCTATTTTGGGATACCACAATTGGAAGTATACACTAAAATAAAGAATCTGTGATTGAACAGGCAGTGTCAGTCAAGTGCACACTCAAGTATAAACACACGGAGAGGTTTGAATAACTATTATAGAGACTGTCCAGAGTGCTCCAGAGTTTGTGGAAGTGAAAACAACATCTATTAGTTACTGAGATGATGTATCCTCTCTCCATAAATAACCAGCTGCCTTGATACCACAGACATTGTGGCATACATACTTTACATACTTGTAGTTTTCTATTGCCTATACAGTATTTACTTTTCAGCAATGACATTCCCCATGAAGGCTGTTTCCATACATGGCCCTGCCAGACCAACTAGATTTGTCAAGAAAAATAACATTTTTGAATTTAACAAACATGTGAAACAGGTGTCAGAGACTGCTATAGAAACAAAGTGTGCACCCCATTGGCATGCATCTTCATAGATTGAAGAAAACATCACAACAAGGAAGGCACAACACTATACATGGAAAGGGTTGAGATAAATAGATGATGTTTTATTTATATGAATGGAAGGTGAGGCAGAGTTGACAATGTTCTTAACATATTGCTGTTCTGGTTATGCCACTATTAAGTACGTCATCTAGTCATAGAAAGCATCATTTGATTTTTTGGACTTAGTAATAATGAAGAATGAAATATCTTTTACTACTAAACTTTACTTTAAAGGATTTGATCTATGTCATGATTGCTAATCATGTAACCCATACCTCTACAAAGCATATGTCATTGTAGCTCCATGGGCCAATTATAACTCCATGGGAATAATATTCTGTATGCAATGCGAAGTCTGCAGCTTGCAGTACATAGGGGAATGTACCACAAAATAGTGTGAAAGATGGGATAATTACAATGTAAATGGTCATAAGGCAGACTAAAATAAAGCCCGTATCCAGTCTGAACATTTCAACCATTTCACGTAAACAAAGCATCACAGCTTTGATACAGATCTAGAAGTATGCCTGATATGCAAAACAGCCCTGAAAATACCCAAGTGTATGGAAGAGTTCTGGAAACACAACTCAAAACAATAGCTGCATCAGATTTAAGCATGTCAGTTGATCATTGATGCCTTCATCTTTACAATAGATAGAAAGAAAAGAATGCTAAGTATTTTGAGTATTAACATTTTGTTATAACTTGGATAATTTGTAAAGAAGAGGATCATTGATGAAGATTACTTTGAAGCTTCAAAAGATTTCCTTTCTTATTGTTTAAATTAACATGTATACACAAATTACCTAGATGTAACCTTCGATCTTACAACTGGACAATACTTCCCATACCGTAAACCAAACGACGAACCACTATACATAGACCGCCATTCTGACCATCCCCCTTCCATCACAAGACAACTACGGTTATCTGTTAACAAACGACTGTCGATGCTCTGCTGTGACGAGAGAGCATTCCATGATCATGCCCCACAATACAAACACGCCCTGCACCTAAGTGGCTACGACACCAAACTTGAGTTCAGACAAGAGCCCTATCCTAACATGACACCACACCGCAGGACAAGGAAACGAAACATAATTTGGTTCAACCCTTCTTACAGCAAAACCATACAGACAAACATTGCCAAAACCTTTTTAAAACTTATAGACAAACATTTCCCAAAACGTTGATGCTACACAAAATATTTAACCAAAACACAGTTAAGGTAAGTTACAGCTGCAGTAGTGACATTCACAGCATAATCAATGGACACAACACTGCAATCATGTCAAAGGACAGACGAACAGAGAAATTGCTACGGACAGCACAATGCAACTGTAGGGTCAAGGATAATTGCCCTCTTGAGGGCAATTGCCTAACCAAGGCAGTTGTATACCAGGTGACAGTATTGACAGACGAAAAGAACAGGGACAAGCACTACATAAGCATTGCAGGGGGTACATTTAAAGACAGGTACAGAAACCACATGAAAACCTTCAACAACTGACGCTACGAAGCAGAGACAGAAGTATCGAAACACATTTTGAACTTAAAGACAAAT
>JAAAKL020014365.1:0-11985 GCA_010016065.2 Carybdea cf. marsupialis auct. non (Linnaeus, 1758) | reverse complement strand
ACACACCCACACACACGCACACACACACACACAAACACATACACAGACACAGAGGCAGAAACACAGACGAAGACACAGACACACTTTTCAAAACCGTGCCACTGATCTAATAAATTACAAGACCAATTTGTTTGTTTTCTGTTTTGTTTCTTAATTAATTCCCCCTGTTCAAGGCCGAAGCCACTACTAGCACTACTACTTTAACGTTCGGAAGTTCTTGCTTGCAGTCCTCCTTTCTGGGGTTTCTTTTCCCCTTTATTTATTGGCATTGATGAAAATATTGATATCTCCATGGGCATATCTCCATATTGATATTGCTATTAAAACGTTTATATCACTATTCAAAAGTAATTTGATATAATTTCTTTTAACGTATTATAATTTCCCTTGAAGTGGGTAGTTCTGTTGAAATAGTAATTAACGCTTTCTTTCACTTCAGGTGCACACAGAATACAGTGCTTTGAGATCCATCGTTGTCACCAACTGGGAAGAAACTATCAAATTGCCTGTAAATGAGCCTGCACCAGGGAAGAGAAAGAGCCAAATTCAGGTACTTTCTAATGAAATGTTTGTGATTCATTGTCGATTGGCGTTCTCGCTGAGTAATATTTTAATGTTTGGTTAAATTTCATCAAATATTCACGTACAGTTGGTGGGGTCAACGGTCAGTTGGTTGAGATGATCAGCCGTACTCGGGCGTAGTAATCACAGTTTTTCTGTTCATTTCCTTACACTTTCTCTACAGAAGTGGTCTATAACCCACTCTCATCCCTCCGCCCCTTACCGCTACTGGTCAGTGGAGCATATGTTACGGGACAGCTTAGAAAAAGACTATGTGCTACTCCCTATCCAATGTAAAATGTAGCGAGCTAATGTTAAAGACCAGTCCGTGAAAATATAGTCTGAAACTGAATAGACCCGTAACGCAAGAAAAGTTTGGTAACCACTGCTCTGCTTGCCACATACAGCAAGTAGCACTACGTATTCTCGCTATCTTCAAATTATAAAAACATGTATGCAGGACCGTTGCATTTCCAAAGCCACCCGAGGTTGAAATGGGTTAAACTGCAGAAACCTTTGCCACGATTTAGATAAGAGTTACTGCCTGTAGGAGTTGAAGCAGAACTATGATAGAGACGTTTCTGTAAAAATGAAATGAGCTTAAGAATTTTTATAAGAAGATTTTAACAATAAGAGAATGTTTGCAGGCATTACTGTATGGTTACGTTTACAAGGGGTGCAGATAAGGGGTGACTGTGTAAAGAAAGCTGGTATTTGTTGGCAGTAGAAAAACGTTTCACGGCCCTGACAACACTACGTGAGCATTTGTGGAGTCTGATTATTCAAAGACCACTATTTATGAAATCACCTTAATATCAATTTATTGCACTGAGCAGCATCAATTTGGATAAAGTCAATTCCCATAAATTCGTGTGAATTTATTAAGTAAGAATCCTATCATAGTATCAATCGAGTAAGGCGAAGCCAGATACTTAGTTCTTGGCTTTTTTTCGCTGAAAAATAATAATAGGTGATTAACACAGGGCGGTCGATACTCTTAAAGTTCTAGAAAATCATGCAAAATCCTTGAAAAATGCATGGCTTTGCAATGCCTTGAAAAGGTGCTTTTATAACATTTTCCTGGAATTCCCGGAACTTTTTCAACAGTAAAAACATTTTTTTACTTCTGTACCGCATCATGTTTATTAAGATATATTGTTTTAGGGGACTGTTGTTTACTTGTCCGATGGATACCACATTCATTCTTTAACTTGATTTGGCGTTTCCTTTTCTGTAAATTTGGAAAATAAATAATCTTGAGTATGCCTGGAGCGGGTTTGAAAACTGAAATACCACTTTTGCTGGCCTCCCTTGTTCCACCTTCAGTTCGAGCTTAGTGGGTACTATAAAATTTCCTTCGTAAGTGTTTCCAAACTGAACAAATTTTAATGAAAGCGACGACCAAAATTGCATTGTTTGCGATTTTTTGTTGGATGTCTGGTTAAAAAAAGCAGAAAGTTTCTTCTTTAATTCGACTCAAAAAGTTCAGCAATGGGCGAGTTTGTACACGGATACGGCAACGAGATGCATGAACAATCTGGCAACATTGTTTATCATCTACAAACATTCAGTGGATATTTGAGGGGAAAAAAGTTAAAACAAGAGAAAACAGCAGATTGAACAGGGGATAATAACTGCTGCAATTTTTTAAAATTTGTTTTTCGTCGCAAATCCTCGTTTGTTGGGCAATACTTCTGTGACGCGTGACAGCTTCTTTTCGCAAAGAATAGTTAACGAGCTTTCTTGCTAGAATGTTGCTCTGCTTACTTGCCAATTAAGAACAAACAGCGCGATTCTGGCTTGTTCTAGTCTTGCTTCTTGAGTGCCAGGCGTCACAAAGCTCATATCTAGATAACCACATGGTGATTTTCTCAGACCATAAAAGAATCGCCAACTAGAGTTAAACTGCACGTACATTTATGACAATCCGATGAGATTTTGAAGATATTATCACAACCGGTCAATTCATTAGGGCTGATGTAAGATACAGCAGTAATGATATGAGTTTTTCGGTTTAGCAGGCGAGCCCATTTTTACAACGTTTTTCATCTTTCGCGATGCTAATGTGGCCATAATGTGTTAGACAGTTATAATCCATATAGACGTATACGATAAAATAAGTCATGTTGAATCGCCTTATGGTTGACAGAAATACGTCCTTGAACAACAGACTGATAATGAAACCGTCTCAGCATGAGGCGTTTGACGTTGGATAGAGACGTAGATGCACGAATTTTAGAATGTTTCCAAACTTTGTTATTAAGACTCGAATTGATAATATTTAGTGCTATCAGCCAATCATATGCGCCGATAGAGGTCACGTCTGGTGTTAATGGCAAGATTTTGCTAGTAATGTTGTGCGCCCAGAGGTTTTTTTTTAAGGCTGTAACTTGTTATACGTGGGCCTTCCCGTAACTAGAAATTTGATAGTTTATGGTACTTTACTGAACTGCAAAGACCAAGCCTTAAAAAACGACGTAGATCTTCCGGCTGATTTATTACCAATATCGTTTTCGTATAAATCCATGTTCTCTTGGTACTAGATTTGTCAAAGCAACAAAGTCTGGGATTTGAATGTTTGACAGATGTGGCAGTTGTTACCAAACTATCTTCTGCAATGCGCTTACCCACTTCAAGACTGTTGAGTTGTTCATTGGCATCATAAGCAAGTGTTTAAGGGCGAATCGTTGCACCGTTCTTCTTTCTTTTCAATACCTCTGTCAAATGAACATGGTGGGTCGATGGGAAGGCATTTCTTGGTCTTTTTCTCGATAACAGTGGTATCAGGTTTGTAGTGCTCCAGTGTCTTGCCGGTCTGTATGCGGAAATCCAATAAAATCTTGCAGTCCTCTGATTCCAACACTTTCTCGGACTTCTCGTGAGCATGTACTACTGACCAGACTTCCCAAATCACTTTTGCAACATTAGCTTGTCTCACCTGTTTATGTTCTTTTTGTGCTAATTCTGGGCATTCTCACACAATATGTGCCACTGTTTCATCTGCAGAACCCACACACTCTACAAGTTGAATCAACGTTCTCTTCGTACACCGCTTTCCTCATATTCTGTGCACACAGGACTCGATCTTGTACTGATATGATTGTGCTGTCTGTTTCTTTCTTCAGATAGCCCTTTTTCAACCAGTACCATGATTTCCTGCCTTGTATTGCCACAGTAGCATTTTGAAGCTGACCATGCAATTCTTTACTCTCATATTCGTCTTTGTTTCTTCCATATTTTTGCTTTCAAGAGTACTGCTTAGCCTTAAGTGTTTCAACATTTCCCCCTCTAATACCGATACATCGCTTTAAATATAGCCTATCAACATCTGCTTTGGGGTGGTGCGCATCATACATTGTCATCAGCTCTGGATTTTTTGTGCCCAATTCGTATGTACAAATTGTTTTGTAGTCTTCAGTGTCGAACGACTATTATATGTGATACACTTTGCAATAACACACTGTAGTGGGAAAGTGTTAGACTTACATTCCGAGGGTCGTGTGCTCGAGCCGACCCTGAGCTTACCTGCCACAATCCCGGAGGTATTGTGCTCTGTCATCTGCTCCAGTGAAGTGGGAAAATATGGTTCGAGAGATAGGACAGAGAGGGGACTGCAAGCATTAGAGCATGAATAGATTTTCATCTGAAGGGTAAAAGTAACCCTTTTCCTAGTAGTGACTTCCGTCATAAAAAAATATAATCAAAAAAATACACATTGGACATTTATATAACTTGAACTGTAATCTCACATTGCCCTCAAGGCTGATTGTCAGACTTGCTGATGTCATTTTATTAACTAATTAACTGTGTTGTTATATTTTCAGGAATACGTTGACTACTACGGAAGTGCCGGAGTTCAACACATTGCACTGAATACATCAGATATTATCAATGCGGTAAGTCATCCTTGTTCTGGTTCACTGTGGTGTCATCCGTTGACCCCCTCTGTAGCTTAAAGTAGTATCTCTGAAGTACCTTACAAATAAGCACATCTTTTAAACTCCAGTTCACCCGTTGATAACTTTGATTGAAGATTGGAGCCCTTTCGAGTTCTCCTTTGTAAAGCTTCGTGTTGTCGATGATTGTTCAGAAAAGACACGCGTACGGATTCTCAGTTACCCTTTTCATTAAACTATTCAAGCCAAAGTTATGGACAGCATTTACGTGACTTATTTCGGAAAAAAAGACATGTAAGTTACATCAAGTACAGAGGTTTCTCGCACCATAAGTATTTGTACATTATACACAATATTCCTTGACTTTATATAAGTCCTGATCCGTTCGTTTCTTATATGTAACAGACGCTTGCTACATGATCATGA
Source organism: Carybdea cf. marsupialis auct. non (Linnaeus, 1758) (assembly GCA_010016065.2). Classification (NCBI taxonomy): domain Eukaryota; kingdom Metazoa; phylum Cnidaria; class Cubozoa; order Carybdeida; family Carybdeidae; genus Carybdea; species Carybdea cf. marsupialis auct. non (Linnaeus, 1758). Next base: position 7,102 of record JAAAKL020014365.1, on the reverse strand, counting down.
CATCAAGATAACTAGTTGAAATACAACACCCTACTTCATTATTTCCGTACGAGGTGTATGTGCCCCTTGTCGAGTGTTAGGGTTACGGCCGCTCTGAGTTCTCAAGGGGGTGTTGGGAGATTTTTAGCATATAGGGGGCATGGCAGATCGCTTTGAGAAGCTAATGATGCCATCGATGTTGACATCGATTTGGCTTTATTCATTTTGAGGCTTTAATCAGGCATAAATTGTAGACGAATTTAAGATGGATATAAGCAACCAATTAGGAGCTCTATGCTACAGTTAACGTTGATGATGAGGAGAATATCAATAGGCATAACGTCGACAATTTTTTAGGCTCTGTTCACATTTAAAAGAAAATTTTATATGAAGTGCTGTAGCAAAGCAGTACAAACAAAGTACAAAATATTCACATCTCTGTGATCTGTTGAGAGTCGTATCCATTCTTTGCGACATATGTATGAATGAGCTTTATCAATTTTTTGTAACCTTGTACAATGTCTAAGCATTTTTAACTTCGTTCCTCTTATTATTGACATCTATTGAAGGGCTTGGTATAAGTTAAATGGATGAATGGAGGATTTGCACTGCTTTAATCATAAGCATTCCTTCTGCGCAATTTCGCGCTATTGAATTTTTTTGTTATATTTCTTTATGAAATGTTTGTACCTTTTTCCTTGCGTTCAGATTGTAAAACTCAGAGAGCGGGGTATGGAGTTTTTGTCCATTCCGGATACATATTACGAACAGTTGAAGGAAAGACTGAAGCTGTCCAAAGTTAAAGTCACAGAGTGCCTTGATACGGTAAGTATTTATTAGAAAAGCAAATTTTTGTATTTCAAAAGTGACGGTGTCATTTCTTTCTTCATTTCTTACGCGATACCTTAATTGCATATAATATGCTTAGCATCTAACGATTTTCTGATGATTCTGGTAGTTCTGAGGTGCGTATGAGTTTCTGTGGAACGATCCATTTTGGGGGACATGTTTCCAAGGCTACTTAACCGAAAATTGAATTGAGTGACAGTATTTGCTGAGTTCATTATCATCTTGATGCAAAAATCGTTGGGATTATCATCTCTTGCTAGACGTCAACTAGTCAGAGTTATAGGCCTAGACCTAAACACAGTATAGGCAACAGGGCAGGCGTTTATCCATTCAAGCCAAACGTCAACTTGTAGATTCAACAGACTTGGTCTGGACCGAGCGCATTCTGGATTTTTTTGTGTATGTTGCGATGCAACCATGGAGCGAATCCGCTGTATGCCGACGGTGTTCTTACGTACGCAGCGTGCGAAATTGTCGAGGCCTATTGTAGCCCGGATCGTGAAATCCTAGCAAAACAATACCGCACTCGTGTCTCTTTGGATTTACCTAAAATGAGAAGAACTTTTATTTGAAAATCTGCTTTGAAGGTTGGTCTATCAGTGATGAGTCCTATTATCAAGGTTTATAGATCCCGTATGTTTGTTACACAACTCTTTTTGCATAGCACTAAGAAATCTATATCACTGTTTAATACAGCCAATAGAAATATTGAATAATAAGGCAGTTGAGACTGAGACTTAACTAAAAGGGGGGACGGCGTTCGTGTTAGTTAGGTGGTGTGTTGGTGTTAAGTTTTTTATTGTTTATCGGTTGATCTCGGTGTTTCATACCTTCTAAATAGTGTATAAGCTGATAAGGTTGTTTCCATTGCAGTTGTCTAATATACCTTCCGACAGTGTTTTCTTGAATACACGTTTACTCTTTTAGGATGCGCTTGTTTTGATTCAAGCGCTTATTCAGAGAGGATAGGGAGTTAACTGTTCTGTAACACGGTGTAATCGAATCATAAGATGACAATTCGAAGAAGATGCTCCCACGTTTTTTTGTACGGTAAAGGCTATTGTAGGAAATAAGACCGATAGAACGATTATTCATTGAGATGACCAATATTGTGTAAGTCATTTCCTCTGAAATACAGCAAGATTTAACCCTGACGATGAAGTAATCGATAAAATCAGTAAAACGTATTATGTCACCCAATGCCTTTTATGCAAGACCCGTCATGCTAATATTTGCTGTTTCCTGTCTACTTGTACACAGTTGCAGAAATTGAATATTCTGGTTGACTATGATGACAACGGCTATCTGCTGCAAATCTTTACTAAACCATGCCAAGACAAACCCACACTGTTTTTGGAAGTGATTCAGAGGAAAAATCACCAGGTATGCAAACAGGTCACCGCTAGTATACTTAATGCAACTATAACGAGGTAGGTAGTCATTTTGTATGCGGACTTCGGAAACATGGAAAGCGAGGATATTCCAGGTTAACCCCCCTCCCCCCCCTTTTTCACAAGTCCTACAAATCGCAAGAAAACATTTTGTGTAGCTTTGAGAAATCCATGTATCGTCAGATTCTTTTGCTTGTTGATTAGGATCTCGTGGTTATCCAGGGCTGAGTCAGCCGAAATCTGTGTTCCCGTGTAACTTGTATTATGTCCCTGCTTTTATCTTGATGTCTCCTAGTAAGGATTTCCCTCATTGCAAAATTTTAATAGGATTTTAATAAGCGTATAGAGGTTAGTTAGGAGGTAAGAGCCGCCGTGCTCTAGTGGTTTAGGAATCGGACTCACATGCCAGAGGTTGTGGGTTCGAATCCGGCCTAACCCGATATAAAGAGTATTGGTTGGAGAAGGCAACGGGAGACAACCCCTGTAAGTGTGACATTGCTCACTTTGGCTAAGCAATAGGCTTCGCTCGAAACGAAATATTGCCAGAAAAAATTAGAGGTTTATGGATAAATCACTAGCAAAATTTTCAGCGCTAGATGACTTGAGGACTTCAGTGTTGTATAGCGTGTGGTAAACGAATTTTTTGTAGTGCTGCAGGGGAGTTGTGACATGTGGTATTTCCCTCAATATTTAAGTTTGAAATACCATGGTGTTCAGCCACGGAAGGATGTTGAAGGCCAAGATCACCTAGGACTGAGCAACGTAATTTTAGTGGCAACCGTCTTTATAATTCCATGCATTCTCCGATTTCTTTGCAGGGGTTTGGTGCAGGAAACTTTAAGTCACTCTTTGAAGCTATCGAACTTGACCAGGACCGTAGAGGCAATCTACAATAAATGCAAAATAAAGCAGTCTGCAGTGTAGTGGTAACTGTGTAATGTATCGTAAGCATTTACTGTTCATCCGCAGAGTGAGTACCGCTCTCTTTCTATTTATGGTAGCTTTAAATTTGTTGAAGTAGCTTTCTGAAAGGTTTGAGGTTGATAGGAATACTTGGGTTTTAAAGTTTGAAATTCTGCACTACTATAGGTTGCTTAACTACGTAAACGGGTTCCTTTTCGGTTTCTCTACCAAACAAACCCTGGTACTTGTCTTGGGTGACCAGTTTGGAGTACAAAAAAGTCAGAATATTGTTTACCTTATTTTCTCTTAAAGGTTCCTACCTCATCTGACGTCACCCTTTTTTGAGATAGATTCCCTTAGACCTGCCCCCGCAACAAGACCTGCCCTGCCTTGCCTTGCCTTGCCCTGCAACAAACCCTGTCACGCCTTGCCCTGTCCCGCCCTGTCCTGCCCTGCCATGAAACAAACCCTGCCGTGTCCTGCCCTGAAACAAGCCCTGCCCTGTCCTACCCAGCCCATCCCAGCTCAGCTCTTACTTGTTCGATAAAAGGTGTGTTTTGTTATGGTTGACTACACAGTTTTTGCCTTGTATACTTTGTCAATTGCAAGTCGTTGGGAAGGACCCAACCTCGAGTAGAAATTTTACGTCATAGTTGTATGGTCCCTACCCTTGTCCTCTGGATCGTCTCTTCTTAAGTCTATTTAGACGTTTGTGCTTAGACTATGCTCCCACCCAGTAAATGTTTTGATAGAGTTGGCGCGGTAATTATCTGCTTATTGTGACCCTTGTGGCTTGATAATGTTTTAATTATTAGTTTCAGGCTGAAAGCATAGCTTTTATTTTATTTAGTTAACTCTAGAACAATTATCATACACATTTATTTATTCGATAGCTTATACTTTCTCGTCTGAAACAGTATCCTTGCTTTTTAGGTATTTATAGACTGCTATGCCAGATTAAGCACCCTTGATTACCTTTCCCCGTAAGTCACAGACTCGAGTCGTGTTATATGTAGATCGTGTGAGGGCATTAACTGGTTTTATGATCACCGGTAACATCTGCCTCCAGAGGGACCTCATGAAAGTTAGTGCAGAAAATATTATCTGTGGAGGTATTCGCTACCGGAGAAATTTACAGCTTGCAGGTCACCAGGGAGGACGTAAAGCACTTGTAGAATTACATTTTACCGAAGATAACGTTTATCACTAGAGCACGCACCATTGGCAAAGCGCTCTTTGCTTCAAAGAAAACCACTAGGGCATATTCCCAACTTAACCGGCAAAATAACCCCAACAGCTGCGATGTTTTTGCTCGAGGCACCTCTACCTGCAGTGTCGTACAGAAACCATTAAGCACCGGGGCTGCTACGAATGGCAATTCTTACTTTCCGACAGAGGAGCACCGTAGTATTCCTCACCTAAGCACTAGGCAGTCGCACTTCAGTCAGGAACATTAGCCATTGTATCACCGGCACTTGATCATTAGAGGCGCCAACTTTCCCAACAGTCATTACTGTGGATTGTATGTACCATGTAATCCGATTGCGATCATTGGAATTTTCAATGCTGTGAACTTCTTGGTGGTAGAACGTTTGCTCTGGGTAAATAAGGGTAGTGAATTAACTGAGGCGGCTGGAGTTCCGACCCTAAATGCAGTAATGTATGTTAGCTTAGATGATAAATTCACTTGTTATGTGCCGATGCGAATTACAACGTCCTCCACTAAAAGGGCAATTGATGAATATACGTGTATAGTGTCTCAGTTGGTTGTGTGATTACATCTGGCATTGACGTTCCATCGATGTCCCCTATTTATGTTATCAACGTTACATATATGTATCAATACTTGTTGGTATATATATACATCTATTTAATATTCCTTGTCTGATCGACAATGCAACACTGGAGTTTCTCTTAATAGCCAACTGTCATCTTAATTTAAAGCGAAATCGCTTCCGTACAGATACACATAGTAATGTTAATAATTTACTTGTAATTGTTTAGGACTGGTTGGAACCATGGAGTGAAATAGAGTGTGAATTTGAAGGCAAAATCTTATTCATGAAGTTTATTTACTTTCATTGCTAACTGAAAAGATTAAAGGTAGATGAGAGCATTATGATGGGTTCTGTTTCTTGTCTGTCTTTCGATGTGTTAGCGCCGCGGCACCCATGGACATTAGCAAACTTCTTTGAATGGGACAGAGGCAGTTTGTAGGTGCTAGCAGATGAAATAATTTAATATTTTTGTATGAAGGTCTCAGGCCTCTTCAGCAGACTAATTGGGACGTAGCTCACCGATTGCAGCTTTCCAGGTACGACTTTGAGTTTCAGGTACCTACGCGCACCTTGTATAAGATCTTCGGGAATTTAAGCAGACATTGTCTATGCGATGTGAAAGTGTGACGTCACGATTTTGAAAATTTTTGAATTATGGAAAAAATACTCAAATTTTCATGTTCCCGTATTAGTAAGAACGTCAATGGCAAAGATTGAAAGTGTTACAGTTTCCCAACTCCGAGATATCAGCTTTCAAACTTTTAAATCTCTCTAGCAAGACCTTGTCGTTTGATGCTGGTTCCTAACGTAAGGAACCAAGTAATATCAAGAGAGTTGACCAGACAAATTATAAATTTAAACGCCTCTAGTTTAAACACTGTGTACACTACAGGACTGGTATGTTTTCATGTTCCCGTATTAGTAAGAACGTCAATGGCAAAGATTGAAAGTGTTGCAGTTTCCCAACACCGAGATATCAGCTTTCAAACTTTTAAGTCTCTCTAGCAAAACCTTGTCGTTTGATGCTGGTTCCTAACGTAAGGAACCAAGTAATATCAAGAGAGTTTTGACCAGACAAATTATAAATTTAAACGCCTCTAGTTTAAACACTATGTACACTACAGGACTGGTATTTTGGGGGACAGACTATTCCATGGTTGCCTTTAGATATCTGGAGTCAAATCGTACTATTTCCAAAACTTTTGATGTGTGACGTCATAACTTTCTCAGCGCATTGGCATCGCGTAACAAATAGGTTCTAACGCGCTAACACTAACCGCCACCCCACCCCCCACCCCCTAGGAAACAACTGATGATTACATGCAATGCAGCAACTGTTTGCAATATAGTGTAGATCGAATAGCAAGCTTGCCCTTAATAGTTTTTGCTTATGGTTTTGATAACCCTCAGGACGGCAATTCTTTCCTGAGAAACAGGAAGCAAAGAAACTGATCAAATTTCGGGGTGAAGTCTTTATATACGGTTGCCACGCTTTCCAGTCGATTTCCGGCCATTCTTTGATTGCTACCATAATGTGTGATTTTGATAAACGAATTAGACTTTCAGGCAATTAGTCATTGCTTTTTTAGACAAGACATTTTGATATTGAGGGCGGCAAATCAATAATGTAATTTAAACATAAAAAGAGAATGGCGATTTTCAGAGGCCGTATATACTATACAGTCTTGTTTGTTTGTACTTTTATAGTATCGATGTAATTGTCCTGACGAGGATCGATCGAAAAGCTTCGACAAAAATGGAAATTCGCCATATCTCTTTCTATGTTTAAATTCTGCAGTACCAATAATCTATTTAAATAATATAATTGTTAGTGGACTACGCTGTATATTGCTTATTAAAAGTGCGAAGAGTGGAGAGACGGTTAGGATGTTAAAGGGGTATTACTTGATATCATATTTAGTGGTCAAGGTAAGGGAATCTTAGTAGGTTAATATGGATCTAATTTGGATAGTTGAATTCTTTTAAGCACGGTTCCCACTAGGCGATAATTAGCGATAACTAACGAATCGTGTCAACGAAAACTAATGATAACTAACGATAACTAACGAATCGTGTCAACGAAAACTAATGATAACTAACGATAACTAACGATAATTAGCGAAAACTAGCGAAATCTAGCGAATGCTAGCGGCAGTGTTCATGTACCTGTCCTTTGTTTTCCATTCTGAAAACTCATCTGGA
>JAAAKL020014364.1:0-11985 GCA_010016065.2 Carybdea cf. marsupialis auct. non (Linnaeus, 1758) | reverse complement strand
GGCACCAAGTCGGCTACCAAACAATTGCTAAATTCCTAGTGATGACTCTTTTGGTATGGGTCACACCCTAAACATTGACAATTTTACGTTTTAGCTTTGCGTTAACCCCCATCGCCCTACTGTAATATTCAATTTGTATAACTTATGTAGGTACAACAGCTTGGAAAATAGTATAAAGTTTTAATGGTTTGTGAAAACAGATCGAACTATGAAACACTGTCCCATACTTGACCGAATTGAACAATAGTTGGGCCATAGATTTAAAATTGCCAATTTTACACAATCAAAAAATCTCCGATGTTTCCGAAATTGGTGATGCCCCATATTTACGTTATTTGCATATAATCAAATATGATATAAAATATAATCAGTTACTAACATCAAACTTGTGGACGTTTCTTGGTTTTAAATATCGCTTTAAATATATTATGTCAAGCAAATGGCAAACCTCTTTATAGGTTGGCTTGAGTGCTTTATAGAGATCAAACCTATTTCACTGGATGTTCCGTTTCCTTTTCAAGTGGTGATGTTATGGTCATCTTTACTACTCTTCGTATGTCACGCTTTTTTTTTTTTTACGATTTTTAACTTTTGGGTCACATGTTACTAGATAGTCCTAAATTTTGAAGTCGCATAAGGAGCAAATTTTCATCTGTCTGTCAGTCTGTCTTGTCGATTAACATTTTTTTATATTTCAGAGATGTTCGCCCACCCTTGTTATGGTCCGTGGCCTGAATATTGTTACGAGAGTAAATTTGTTTTTACTTGGTGATACATAGAGCATAATCCCCTCTATGAGCATCGAGATTCAGCCCTCAAAGCTCGAAACATATAGACCCAGTCTACAGCTCATTTACAGTACTGTGCAGAGTTAACTTGCACAATAGACTTGCTTCAGTGGTCAGTACCTCAAACATCGCCCCCGGGCTCCATTTAGTCTGCTTGACGGGACGTTTGCTGTTACTTGTCTCCATCCCAACTGCTCTTCAAATGGTGCGTTATAGATGGATGCGGTTGCACTGTATTAATAGGTGCCCGTGATTTTAGCAGGCATTGTCGTGCTTTCCAGACGATCGTATTAAATATCGAATGAGTGAGGCACCTGTGCAAATATTCCTTGTAGCATTTATCTCGCCTAGAAGGCCGAGGCAGTTCTAAGCATTGTCCTCGTGTCATCGTGCATATCACACACATTTGACCTACCTTTGCAAAATTCTTAATAGTGTTCCCTATTGACTATTTATATTCCCTTTTTACTCTACAGGTATTTGTGCCATGTGCGGGAAACAGGTACTCGACACAAAAAACTACCGGCAAACATCTGTATAGATGATTTTGTTATTCTTTCGGGCATTGCAAGCGTTTGGTGACCTTTCAGTTTGAACCCACTACAGTGAACAAGAAAAAGACCAGTTGTGAGGAATGGAATTGCATCGAAGTTTACTATTCTTGTTGGCACTTCAAATGCATATCCTGTCTTTAGTTTGGGCCTTGTTTAACAATTAGGCCCTGGAAGCACACGATTGAAATTTAGTCACGATATTTCAAGCATGTAAGTTATTTATCGGGATTTGAGAGGGGACTTTTCTATTGTTGAGTGCTTGGCTTTAAAACATTTTATCGAAGTAGGTAGTACACCAGTCTTCGAGGTAATAAGCTGTGAAAGTAGATGAATATCCAAACTTATGGAAACTTAGAATTTGCTATTGTATATTTTCCTGAGTTAATGCTGTCCCGACAAAATCATGTCATGGTCCACGCTATCGATTATTATGGCTTTGCCACTACGAAAGAGGGCGATTAGGGTTTTGGTACTGGAGGAAAGTCAGCGAACGTTGCATCCATAGATGCCAATGTGCAATCAGTACTTTTAAGATTGGCTCCTGTTGCGAGTATCTAGCTGGCTATTAGGATTTGGGGAACTAAGTTCTACATTCAGGAGCCAAATCTCCATCTTGAGGAGGCTTAGGTATCTAAAGTGAAAGACATGACAAACATACTTATTTAGCAAATTAAGTCAAGTCAAATTAGTCAAATTAAGATAATTTGACTAGGATTAAGTGTTGAGGGGAACAGAGAAATATAGTGAGGCGTTGTTGAACTGTTGTGAAAGGGTGCAATTCTCCAAATATTCTACCCATAGATAAGTACGCGACATCTTTTAAAAATACTCAGTCAACTTGGGTAGTGATACTCTAAAGGCGTTTTCTCGTGTGTAATGAAGGTATACAGAGAATATAACAGCAGAAAGTAACCAAGTAATCCACCTCTTTGTTTTGATTGTATTTGACCATCATCAATACCGACGCATGCGTAATGGCGATAACTTGAGATGATCGAGAAATTCAAAGTTACTATTGGTTTCATTAGCAATCATGATAGGTCCCTTGAGGAAGATGTTATCAATACGTTTTAATGTGTAGCTATCAACATCAACGAAAAGTAAAGTGCTACAAACTACGTATGAAGAATATTTGTCTTTATGCTTATGCGCCACTTCTTGTATTTAACGCATTGCCTATTAGCTACAAATAGGAGAGGCTGTTCAGGTTGCCCTTTAATTTATCTACTGTTTTATCCTTGATGTCTCGTTTTTTGTGTTGTTTGCCTCTTCGTTAACGTCATCCCTACTTTCTTTCTTTCTTTTCCCCTCTTTTTGCTCATTTCTTCCCTATTTCCGAATCCTTCCTTTTCCTTTTCTCTTACAGGGGTATATGTATCCTGTACCCAGTACGATACATAAAATTTTATGGTCTCACAACGATGAACAAGGGAGGGAACGCGCAACCTCGGTAGAAATTTATGCATTGCCGCGTTCCAGAAACGCGTGCACTATACCTAATGATGATCATTTGTAAGTGAAACCTGAAAGAGTCATAATTTTGAATTTCCGTATTTGGGCCCAGGGCAATGCATCGATACGTTTAAGGGGAACAGCGGGGAAAGTGGCAGATCCTCAGATTCTAAACTATCACCAAGGTTACTACCCATAGATCGTAACTATATCAATGGAAGTTTGTCAATGCCTGGGCACGATTTAAATTAGATTGCCTTACCACTTCGACGTTAGTTTTATTCGGATCTTTCGTTTTGATCTCTATTACTATACGAAGCACTTATTAACATTTGCATAATCATAAATGAACCTTCGGCTCGCCTCTTTATAATCGCATAATTAAGAACATCATCTTAATATAGGGGGTGTAAAATAGCTAGTTGAATTGTTTCTATTCGTTTCCCTTCTTCAAAAAAGGCTTACAAAGGCTCACGAGAAGATTAAAACATTGCAATGAAAACTGAAGATGAGACGCGGAGACAACTAGTTTTTGAAGACAGAATCAAATCTGAACGGAAATCGCCACAGTCTTCCTATGCAAATCGCCTTTATTCCAAGTTAACGCTTTGACAATAACCTATAGCTTGAGTCTGCGAGTAAAATCACTAAGAGACTAAAATATGCTGATCGAGATGTTCCTGCACATGTTATCGCTTCTTAGGTAAACATGCGTGAAACTTGAAGTATCTCGTTTTCTTGACTTTATTGCCTTTCTACTAAAATTGATCTCCCAGGTACTGAGCACTCTTTCTTGAGCAATGAGAATTGCAATTTGTATTTCGCATTACAGTTTTTTACCCTTCTACTTAAGTGAAACAATCCATTACGACGTAGTTTCGTCTTACATGAAAGTAAAAGAAGAGGGAACGAATTCAATTCAACTGCTTATTAAATATTCTACCTATATTGACCACGTGTATCTACAGGGCTTGTTTGATTGAGAAGATGGAGAATTTTGTTAAACGTGTACGTCGAAAGCTTTTTTTACCGAAGTAACGATTAGACAAAAACATCAGGATAACGTCGAAAGAATTACGGACAAATGTTCGTCTCAGATCAGAAAATCAGCAAAATCTGAGGACACTTTTTTGTAAGTGATTTAAGTAGAAAATTTAGAAGACTAGAGATTAGAATCCTCCAAAGACCGATCGAGAAAAAGTAAATTTAAAGGTTGACATGAAACACATGGACACTTCGGACACATTTTATTCGCCATTGTCAAGAAAACAAACATTTACAGGCTTTCAGTAGACTATTACACTAAATTGTTATATGGCAACACCACAAAACGTACAATCTGTCTAACGTATCCGCTGTGAAGCAAGTTAGCAAATAGCAGAAGAATGTTTCTTCCAAGTGAACAAGAATGAAGATGGAGTTGGAGTTTTGTCTCAAAAATTAGCATTCACTGATCACAAGAGGAACTTTTAAAAACACCTAATGAATATTAATTAAACCAGAGTTGGACAACACAAACATTATGTAGAAAATGGTGGTAAGAGCTTAGGTAAATAGGTGTTGGCGGAGCAGTTGAATAAAAAAGGTGGTTCGGAGAGCTTTGTTTTGTTACGGAGCAAGTAGACTGCGTAGGCGATGCAGATCGTGATTTCTTGCTAGAAGATAATAGATCACATAAATCTGACTAGCCCTCGCAAAGACTTATTATTAAAATTGTAGCTTATATCAGATAAAATTTTAAACCCACTTTCCCAACCATGTCCGTAAGTTTCAGTCCCTAGGTGGCGATCAGTTAAGGATAGTTTAGTTGAAGAGACTCTTAGCAGTGTGAGCAAATGGAAAGAAAGGGCGTTTGCAAGTGTGGTAAGGGGAATTTGCTTTGTTTGCAGGGCTTTTGACAAAGAAAACAATTTTAGTGCTTGCAAGGAGGGTCAAAAGTGTCTTCCCATTTATATTTTCGTTTTTGACTCAAGTGATGTAGTCAGTTTGATTCAATCTAGTGCCTCAATGAAACAGTACGCAGAGAATACAACGACGGCCTTTAAACTAGAGTCAGAGACTATGACACTCGAGTGTAGATTGACTCGAGTCGAAACTAGAGTCAGAGATTATGAAACAGAGATTATATGTTTTATAATATCTGCTGGAGTGTATTAAATATAAAGTAGCCATTTGTGGGGTTAGACGAAGTCGCAGGAAGAATACTATGTTCATCGTTTTTCAGGGGAGGACCACGCAGGGCTTGAGAAGAATATTTTGGTTACATAATAGACATAGGAGTCAAGTGTGAAAAAATACTAGAAAACCATGAAATCAGTCAGCCCCGACAGAAATATTTCTTATTGTATAGAGCATGCACCTTTGCTCCGCAAGAGCTAAATTTCGGATAGCTTTCTATTAGGGCTTTCTCTTTCCTTTTGTTGCTTACGTTCTTTCGTCACCTCTACTGTTTCTAGATTATTTATTGAGATACGTTCTGTGTTAATTGTTAGCCCCAAGTGGATATCATAACGGTTGTCTATTTTCATTTCTCTGCTCTCCATCCATGTTGCCTCTCTCTCGCTACAACACGGCCTCCTATTCAATTCAACTCTGATACTTATGCTTTTTATAAAGCTGAATTTTGTATCCATGTAGCAAAGATGGACCGGTTTCGATAAAGAATTATATTAAGAAGTCAATACGGCACGGCATATTTGTTGGTGAATTGTGTCATTATTATAGGCACTTTCAAAAGAGCTCTTTTTGATTATATTGATAATATATACAATATTACTCAAATATATATTTCAATAATGATATTCGTGAGCAATGTGTCTACGACGTCACTATTATATTGAAAAGGAGCGTCATTTGCAACAGAAGGTCATTGAAAAGTACTCGTACTTAGTAAGAAGATCCCACATAGATAGTAGAACTTAAAGATTGTTAACTATTTGGTAGCATGCCATATTTGTTGGTTTAGCCCTCTAAAATATTATGTGTTAGGAGTTTATTATCAGCCAACTGCAATTAATAGTGGAATTGTTGCCTTGCAGTTATAAAGTTAATGTGGTTTATCTAGTTGGTTGTATATCAACTTTACAAACAAGGGCGCTGGGCTCAATGATTTTCAATAAGTTGCCTCAGATGAAGTCTTTTCAGGAAATAGCTAGGATAGGTGCAGGGTAATTTTCGGTTAGTGAGAACTGACGATTGCATGAAAAAGTGACATTTATACTTGCTCCTCCTTCTCTTAAATACAAAATGTATAAACAGCCCCAGAGGTGCTCTTGAGTTCATAGAGGGAGGAGCACATCGACTCAGTTTTACAACTGGGGAGAGGAGGCAGAATGTGGCAGGCACTGTCAAGGAACATAAATTTATGATGTCCGAATATAACTGCAACATTTTGCTTTCTTCCTTCTTCCTCCTTCGCCATGTTAGCTGAAAAATGATACGATCTACTCCTTGACAACAATATGGCGGCCTCAGCGCTTCCTGTATATAACCGATGGTTAACAAATATATCATGAAATATATACGTTAAGCCGAAAGTTTCCCATTACTCTTATCTCAAATATAATAGATCTTCAGCCTCTACCTAAACCTGAAGAAGCAAACGTTTAAACGGGTAGTTGTAGTTGACTCACTGGATTACGTGGTCCTTTTTCTGGCATTGGTAATTAGACCGAGTCTTAAACCCAATCTGATCAAATGAGTTGAATGATTGTTACTTTTCCAACACAATTTGCTGCATAAGTATCAATTTAGCGTTGAAATATTGCCTTATCATAGTGAAGTCTAAAGAAACTAGGGCAAATTCAAATATATATTTATAGTACATAGCAAGATAAATAACCTTCAGATTTTGATTAAATTAGTTTCATGCGAGTTTACCTCAAAACAAGCAATAACGGAAAGAGAAAAGGATAACATCATAATTTCAAACGTCAAAAAATAAGGGAGAAAGTTGTCAACGGTTCTTTTCCTATCGATAAGTACATACATACTGTAGAACCATTTACTAGACCAATTGAAGTCGGGTATTGAGGTCCCATTATCATCTGAATCACTCCACCCGTCTTTCACCGATTCTTAAAAAATAAATATAGTAAATTAGGTAGATTTTCTATTGTTAACTAATGTATTTATGACCAGTCACTAAGGAGATATTAGTTTAGTGCTTAAGAGTGACGAGGTTGGATACTTTGTTTTGGTGAGAGGAAGAAGCTGAAGAGTAACTTCCATGTTGTCATGAGGCAGTTTTCATAACGTATGTGTTTCCGCCCAGAATGACTGTTGAAATCAAGGACATCTGTGGCGTATAGTTATACTATATCAGTCACTTATTCACCGTATTGGAATATACACAAAACTCTGGGAGCTGGCTTTAAAACGTAATCATCATGTCTAGCCTTCGTCAAAAAAGCGCGCCGATGAAACCCAGCTCTCTTTTGCTTGACCGTCGATGGAGGGATCACGAATACTCACTTCATCAGTACAAGGTTGGATCGTTATTTAGTTTTCTTGTACAGTTTTCTGTTATACTGAGCCTTATACTATTACAATCAAGAATGGGTTTGTTTTCTTTATTGTCTGTATGTAATAGCCATCGGTAGCGAGGGACAATGCATTTGACAAATCCCTTCCAATTGCTTGGGGTGGCAAACTATGGCACTGCTGTAGAATTTTCATGTTTTATGTATTCGTATTAATCTTTAGCTTTTATCTATAAATACGGCTATTCTTCTTTATGAAAAGTTTAAGATAAAATTGTTGCACCCTCGTGAGCTCTATTTATTAGATAAACAGGGAAATAAAACTGAATATCATTCTAGTGTTGATACATTCATCGGGAAGCCTGACGATATTTATTTGTGTTATTGTTACGGGAAAAGAGACAAGAACTCATTGATACACATACATATATATATATATAAATATTATATATATAATATATCAGACTCTTCCTCTTATTTTGTTTTTCCTTTGGGCAAGGTAACCATGCCAACATGTTCTGTGAACCTTGCTATTTACATCGCTTTCTCCAGTAGCCGCTTCTTTAGAACAAATTCTTTATGAATCTAAGGTATCCTTGTTGAACAACTGCAAAAAATAGAGCAACCTTTTAATGCAAGTTCTTATTTAAATTTTGAGCAGGGAAGAACTTAATGCCTGGAATAGAAATCTGTTTGCTTACGTTTACCATAAGGAGTTCGGAAACTATTTTTACCCCGTAGTACTTTGGTCATTTTACTACCCCATGAAGCAAGCTACCTTGGCCAGGATGGCTACAGAGCAGTTCTAAGCAAGATGCTACACTTATATCCACAATTACATGATATTAATGGATTACAGAGAAGTCCTAGGCAAGATGCAACACTTACACCCACAATTACATGATATTAATGGATTACAGAGGAGTTCTAAGCAAGATACAACACTTATATCCACAATTACATGATATTAATGGATTACAGGATTAGTCCTAACCAAGATGCAACACTTCTATCGACAATTACATGATATTAATGGATCATAGAGCAGTCCTAAGCAAGATGCAATACTTATATAGACACTTACATGATATTAATGGATTACAGGAGCAGTCCTAACCAAGATGCAACACTTCTATCGACAATTACATGATATTAATGGATTACAGGAGCAGTCCTAAGCAAGATGCAACACTTCTATCGACAATTACATGATATTAATGGATTACAGAGCAGTCCTGACCAAGACGCAACACTTAAGTCGACACGTCAATGATACTACGCATGCAGTGGCACGAAATTAAGGCCCCCGATGGACGCAACCGCAGAGCTTTGTACCAGAGAGCTTTTGATACCGGATACAAGTTTCAGTTACATGAGACTGGTGCTATTTTCCCTTTCATTCAGAATAAGGTGTTTTTAAATCGAATTTATCACGTCCTTCTTCGAAATCCTCGCTATGTCTAAAAATAGCAATGTCTACATACTGTCGATTGGGGAGGAATATGACTCCAGGAGCTACCCAGTACGACTCGATCGGACCAGATTTGTTACTAGATAGGTTAGCAGCCCAACATTAAAAACTATCCAGTACCGTGTAGACATAAGACATAAGACATAACTGGTTTTAAAAGCAATCTAGTTTCGCAAAAGTGAGCCATGTGTTTTCTACTGCGTGATGTAAAGTTGGCATTTCAATATTTTTTCTATATTATGTCTACATTTAACTTGTCAAAAATGTTGATACTAACAATTGCCATTATATCGTAAGTGCTCGCGATCAGAACAATTGGCCTCGGACTGCTTTTATAGATGAAGACTAAATATCGTAATTACAGAACACAACGGCTCACTTTTATTCACCTTAAACCATGTTATTGACTACAAAAGAGAGCTTAGTACACAATCCAGTAAAAATTGGTTCCAGGAGAGTAGGTTACGCGAGAGGCGGTTACACGACAGCCGGATACGAATGGGCTGTAGGTTGTACATGACTCTTTCCGAGGTCTCAATCATAATTTTCGAGCTGATTTCAGCCAATTATATGAGATCGACTGTTCTGACTGATTTTGCAACAAACCTTTTCAAATGAAGACCTAAAGTGCACATAAGTGAGTTAAGAAACCGGTATGATCAGTGTCGCCAGATACACCTCCAATTTGGCATCAGATGAAAAATTACAATGACGAAAATGGGTAGTTTAGGAATACTTTAGAGAATCTTAGGAGGTACGCTGCCCCGTGTGCCCCATGGGTTCCTTTGTACATGTGCATGGTAGAGATATATGATAAAGCTGCACGATACAACATTGTACATTAAGTTACCACTGCCGCATAAGGTTTGTACATTGTTCTAAGTGGTTTTATTGGCCAAGGTGGTTTCGAGCGTTCCAGGGAGATTGAAACCAGACTGAAATTCACGTCTGACCGATAGGTAATTGGAGCCGCTGTGGTCTAGTGGATAAGTTTCTTGCCTTCAGATCAAGAGGACCAAGAGGGTCAGAGTTCAAATCCCGAAAGGGCCACTGATGACGTCAGGACGGGCATCCAGTCTTAAAGTGCTCTATGCTCCTGTGTAGTATAATAACTCAATACCTTGAAGTGGCAACCCTGCCTTGTATTGAGTGAAGGATTAAAAATAAATAAATGACCTACAATCTTTTACGAAACCCTTGCCATAAATCCATGGAAATGTGACCAAAACCGAAAAAATCTTGCACGAAAATAGCCACATAACAGGCACTTTCATTGATACCGCTACATTGCCGCTTTCCCCGTGGTATTAGGGGGTTTTGGTATGTTGCTCTCCGAAATTGTCGTTCCAAAATAATGAGCGGGGCACTGCTGGCGGCACGCTTTATTCTCAAGGAATTTGGGCCTCCGTTCTAGTTCCACAGATTACTTTATATCCTACGTTGTCTGTAAAAGAACATATGCTTTTTCGTTCGCAATAAACAGCTCGCAGCATCGAAGATCTCCCATAAGAAAAAATTTTGAGCTGCTCCCAAAACCGTTTTCGAATCGACGATTCATTAACAAGACCAGGATGCGCAAAGCCACTTTCGTGCGGGGAAGGGGCACGAGCAGCCTTCTCAAACTGCGCTAAAGAAACCACACCCTGTCCTGAAACGATTACAACTCCAGCCACACTTGCGCCTCACTAGCTATTTAAAGAAGAAGGAATCTGAAGCAGACCTAGCTACTGCTCCTAACATTTGTTACCTAATCCAGTCCTTCCTTCTTATAACTATTATTTAACTCGTAACTAAAACATACAAGACCTCAAACTACCACAAACGTATCTTACAATTCTAATGTCACATCTGGGCAAACTACGCAGTTAACTTTTCGAAGAAGTTGGGGCATGCCTCCCAGTCCTCCCCTGTGATCACGTCACTGTTCCTACAGGAAGGCTCCCACTGTCGGTCAACAATGGTGACTCATCTTTGGTTTCTTCTCTGCCTTCATAAACTATTGTACAAGGTTGACATTACAAACAAATGGACAGCAGACAGATCGTGGCCACTGTGGCTTTCTATATCCTATCAACAACTGACTATGATAAATGACTGACTAGGAACATTGTCAGAAATATGAATAAAATTCATTATCTACCAAAATAAGCTGTAGAGACTATAGATGACAAAGCAAAGATTGGTTTCTGTTATCCATTTAAAAGAATTCAACCAAGACGGTTCTTTCACTTCTGTGATCTAGTAGGTCACGTCGTACTCTTACGGACCCGTTAGCTTCTCTAGTCGCTTGGCTTTGTTGATTGATTCTCCAGCCAAAGAACGGATACCGGGTTTTAAGGCCCCCGCTGGCCCATTTTGTTTCTGCGAAAACACGTATTCAGTGTTGAGAGGCCACACGACGGTGTTTACTAACAAAAGTAAAGAAATGTCAGGAGGTGATCGTTTTCTCCTTTTCCTGAGTTCCCGCGCATTTTTTTGTGAGCGAGACAGTTATTGATGGGTGAGAAACCGTAAAGAAGTCTTCCAGACTTGTGTCCGGCTTCTTAACTCGCGAAATGATAAGAACCGTTTTCAACAGCATGCGGTGGGAAAGTGTGACGTCATGATTTTGAATGATGATGATCGTAATGATGGTGGTTGTGGTGATGGTAACGATGATAATAACAATATTAATGATGATGATGAAACGATAATCATGAAAACCATGATGATGGTAATGGTCATAATGATGATAAAAACATCAATGATGGTGATGAAGACAACAACAGCAAACACAAAGATGACCACCAGATCCTGCTGGTGTTGATGTTAATGGTGAAGCTGATGATTATGTTATTATTGATGATGGCACTGATGATGATACTGATGCCACCAATGATACTATCAATGTAGGTGATGATAATGGTGATGATAATGGTGATGATGATGGTTAATATAATTGTTATTACTGATGATGATGATGATGATGATGATGATAATGATAATGATGATGACAATGACGATGAAGATG
Source organism: Carybdea cf. marsupialis auct. non (Linnaeus, 1758) (assembly GCA_010016065.2). Taxonomy (NCBI): domain Eukaryota; kingdom Metazoa; phylum Cnidaria; class Cubozoa; order Carybdeida; family Carybdeidae; genus Carybdea; species Carybdea cf. marsupialis auct. non (Linnaeus, 1758). Next base: position 229 of record JAAAKL020014364.1, on the reverse strand, counting down.
ATGGTGTAAATGATGATGATGATAATGATGATAATGATGATGATGATGATGATGATGATGATGATGATAATGATGATAATAATGATGATGACGATGATGAAGATGATGGTGTAAATGATGATGATAATGATGACGATGATGACGATGATGATGATGATGATGAAGATGATGATGATGATAATAATGATGATGATAATAATAATGATGATGACGATGATAATAATGATGA
>JAAAKL020014363.1:0-11985 GCA_010016065.2 Carybdea cf. marsupialis auct. non (Linnaeus, 1758) | reverse complement strand
CTATTGAATATAGCAAAGACTAAAACAGCCTTTAAGTTCTCAATCATCAAAGTATGCCTTCGTAAAATAAAATGACAGTACTAAATAGTTTACAAGGTGATAGATTATACAGTATCCATCCCATGCGCCCGATATTCTGCCTCACAGTATCTAGGATTCCGTACTGATACTATTGAATATAGCAAAGACTAAAACAGCCTTTAAGTTCTCAATCATCAAAGTATGCCTTCGTAAAATAAAATGACAATACTAAATAGTTTACAAGGTGATAGATTATACAGTATTCATCTGATGCGCCTAATTATCTGCCTCACAGTATCTAGGATTCCGTATTTATAGTCTTGAACATAGCAAAGACTAAATCAGCCATATAGTACACAATCATGAAAGTTTCTTTTTATAAAACAAACTTACGATACTAAATAGCCTACAAGGTTATTGATTATACAGTATCCATCCCATGCGCCCGATATTCTGCCTCACAGTATCTAGGATTCCGTATTTATAGTCTTGAATATAGCAAAGACTAAAACAGCCTTTTAGTATGGAATCATGAAAGTATGCCTTCATAAAATAAAGTGACAATACTAAAGAACCTAGAAGGATATAGATTATAAAGTATCCATAGCATGCGCCCAATAATCTGCCTCACAGTCTCTAGATTTGCGCATTAATTGTCTTGAATATGGCAAAGGCTAAAGCAGCCTTTTAGTAAGCAATCATCAAAGTATTCCTTTATAAAATATACTGAAATTACTAAATGACCTAGAAGGATATAGATTATAAAGTATCCATCCCATGCTCTTAATAATCTTCCTAACAGTCTCTAGATTTGCACCTGCCTCACAGTATCTCTTTTTTTTCATTTATAGTCCTTGATATGGCAAAGAGTAAAACATCCTTTTAATATCCAATCATCAAAGTATGCCTTCATAAAATACTTTATGATGTTGGTTGTTATCGAAGCCTTTGTTTTAATAGAAGCTGAAAATGGGTTTTATATTAATTAGTGAGGATGTCATATTGTGAAGGTCAGATAACTTGAGAGGAGACACTATACCAATTTAAACCTGTTGAATGTGGTCCTTTTATATTTTGCTCTTTCTGTTGATGCCAAAACAGATTTTATTTTAGCCACAAACTTCTTATTTTCCATATCAGAACAATGAGTAATTCCATTACACCTACAGCATCATCATCGAACCCTTGATCAGCACATATTTAAAGAAGTGGCCTAGTTTGTTACAATTTGTAATTCAGGTATAATCCACTCTTGTGTTAACATCATTGACCACTACCTTAACATAACACTTCAATCTCAATGGCTTCAATCTTGCTATGGAAGGAAAAGTGCATATACATATCCCCAAGAAATACACAAAATCTACTGAGCTACTCAAATATTATTGAAGTAGATTTAGCATCACTATTGCGTACAAATCTCTTACAAATGCACAGACAAGGAGAAGGAGAAGTGTCCCTTAAATACTCAGTTATTAACATAAATTTGAATGCACAGGGTCATAAAAGACCCTAAAACTGAGGATCGTGGAGTTAATCATCAATGTTATACGTAAGTAAATAGCTTTTTTATTACCTACTTTACCCGTTCATAAATGGACTTAATAATAAATGTGTTCTACTTTGTACCAGTAATATAAGTTGCAAATTGTGGTTAACAAACTAAGAGGACATCAAAGATAACTAAACATTGCTGAGCTGCAAACTGTAGAATAAGACTTCCCTTTTCTCTATACATCATTGACTACCAATAATGTGTTGGAAGTTGATCATTGTGACACCACCTTCCTGGAATGAATGCTTGCAATCTGTACATTGATGTTACTGTGTAGTCATGGTATGATGGAATGTATCATCTGATGAACATTGTATGCCTAAAGTTGTGCTCTCAGGTGAGTAAGCCTGTGCAGTGTAGTGGTTAGCACACTGGACTGCAGTACGGAAGGCTTCAGATCAAAACTCAGCATAGGCATCAGTTTTTCAACATAATGGCTGTAATTATTATATTAAAATGTACTTTGTTTTCATTACACTTTGACTTTTATCTTATTGAGGATCAAACACAGATACATTTTTGCTAGTTCAATATTCATATTATTTTACAGCTCTGACCATTTTACACTTGAGATCTGACAGATTTCCAGCCTGCAGTGCTGGCTACATTAGCTATTGGGAGTCAACTAACATGTTTGCTAACAAATCACATATTGCTTGTTGATTATTTAATAAATGGCAAAAATATTCCAATATTTTAATAATGATTATATATGTAAAAGGTGCCCTGTGATTGTCTTTGATAAAACACTTTGATTGAATGCCACTCAGTGATATTGACAATCATATTTTTCTTGAGAAAAACTAAAGTCCATGATTGCAAGTTGCCGCATGAGCACCTCTCCTACCTTCATAAATGCATGATATTTGGCATTTCAAAAAATATGGTACAAGGCCATAGCTGATAGGTTCGATTAATGGTGTGCTTTGTGTGGTAGATGAGATGAAGTACATTGGACATGTAATGAGTGAGTAAGGCATCCAAAATGTCTATATCAATGCAGCTGCTGAAGGAAGGAGAGGTAGAAGAAGGCCACATCTGAAGTATATGGAGTGTCTAGTGAAGGCAGTGGAGGGAAGATGGACAGCCTCACCGCTGCTACAGAGATATCTGGATCAAGAGGACCAGAGGGCTGTGGTATCCTGATATCCTTGGGGATATGGCACCACAACTAGTAATTTGTGTAACTCCGTAAGTAAACACAAAAATCCCTAAAATACTCTCAAACATTTAAATTGCAAAAAGCTATAACATGAGATGTGGTAGAAATACTACATATGTTCCTCAGAAGTTATAATGTTTTCAAGCTGCAGACTTTCCCTATTTGGTGGTATTGGATTTACAAATAGTATTAACTATTTATAAGGGGAACGGCTTTTTTGATTAGTACAAATCCCTACACTGATTTCAAAACTGTCTGTTTCAGTTCAATATCACTTCTAGCTCTTAACCACGATATACAGAGTTGGCTCACTACAATGGAAATTGGACAAATCTTTCTGGCCCAAGTCCACAATTCAAAAAGCCAATGAGCTTCTCTTAAGAAACCCTGTATTTCAATTTTGGTATATACAATGCATAGCATTTGTGTAACAATGATCATAGTTGTTTTCTAAGTCAGGCTGGAAACTTTACCCTACACACATAATATCTTCTGCACATAGCTTGCTACATGCTTTGTCAAACTTGTTGTGCAGTTTAATTTCACCTATGAGGCAAATGCACAAGGTTGTCCTGGACAGTAAAAGTCACAATGTATCAGCAATGCATGGTGCTAAAGCAAACTGCACAAATTATGACAGTCAGGATAAAACCATGCATGACACAAGTAGGAGAAACAAATTCACTGTGCACAAATGAAAGTTTCCAGTCTTGTTTCTAAGGATTACTAAAATATCATAATCTATATCTTAAAATTCTTTTTCATTTTTCATATAAATTAACATTTGAGCCGCTGTGTATATGTTCCTTGCCTTTAGTTCAAGAGGGTCCAGGTTCAAATCCCAGAAGAGCCATTGGTGAAATCAGGAAGGTCATCTGGTCTTAAAGTGCTCTATGCTCCAACAAGTCCCATGTATATGGGTACAAGCCTTCAATGGGGAGTGCACAGTATTAAAACTGCATCATCATAAAAGTTAACATTCAAACCAACTAGCAATATACCATTCAGTTTATCCACTATGACCAAACTTTCTGACAAAATCAATCATATTGCTGTTTATAGCTCTGAAGGTCCTTTGCCATAAACCGAACAAAATATCAAGCTTCGATGCAAGTGTTGTAATCACCACAGTAAATGGATACGGTATCAGAAAAAGATTCACGTTATTTGCACTTTATCATTTTATGTGACTATTTTTACAGCCTTTACAGTTGGCTAAGGTGATCACCACCATCACCCACATGCAAATAACTTTACTTCTTAAACAAGATTAGAGTCAAACCTACTTCCAATCAATCTTTTTACAGACTTTGTAAAAAATGGGTAGTCCCATTTTTAGTATTAGGTTCATGTCAGAGAATTTGCTATTGCCGTAATTAAATATACAACTAAATCACCAAAGAAGATAAAATATCAGAAAGACCTGACGATCTGCAACAAACAATAAGTTGATTCATGATAAAAAAGTGTTGTAAATATTTCTATATTGTCCCCCATGTTCAAATATACAGACCTATGACGTGCGGCGACCGTGTCAGCCAAAATTTCTTGTTTAGGACGAGTAGAAATGAAAAATGACGACTCTATATAGATACACTATATAATATAACCATACGTATGTCCCAAATTAATACATACAGCGACAACGCGACTATACAAATTTGAAGAGGTAATATTGAGTTTCCTTAGTTTATACCTTGGATCCGAAACTAAAAGCAAAATACAGTTCTACCTGAAATATGTGACAATTTTAAGTATCTTAATTTCCTGAACAATTCTAAAAACTGAGTTATAGTATCTCTACTCTATGCTTTTCCCCCTAATCATTTAATGACAATGTAAATCAATGGACACTTACCACTTTCAAGTTGTAAATTTTACAGCAACGAATCTCAGAAACACAGACACGGCCGCCATGTTCGATGTTTAGAAAAGAAATGATAAGCCTCGTTTCCAATGGATTTTTCTAAGAAAAGTTCAAAGAAACGGATGTTGGCATGGAGACCAAGACATAATGACTCCACGCGATGTTGTCATTTGTTGTCTTTGACGTCATTCTTCGTTCCTTTTCGTGGAAAGGGGTAATAAAGAACGGGTGCAAAAAAGGTTGATTGCTATCCGTAGGGGTTGCACATACAGTATACCGTAAAGTTGCCGGAAAGGAAGCGCCATGCCGAAAGTAAGCGCCCTCAAAAAGTAAGAGCTGTGAATGATTACCACACATGTTTACTAAGCGCGATCCAAAAGTAGGTGCAACCCGTTTATAAGCACCCTTTGGGACTTGTAATTTCAAAAGTAAGCGCCCCACTTAATGTTGGAATTTCACGGTATGCCGAATGAGGTCATCCAGAGAAAAGTACTTTTTGAAGCGGAGGAAGTGGAAGATATCAGTAAGAATATGATGAGCAAGTAAGACTTCATGCAAATGCTGGAAAGAAGAATTGCATAATCCTCAAGGCAGCGACATCGTTCACACGACAAGGGGGAAACACTGATGATGATAATCGTTTCTCTGATCATGATAAAATGATAAAAATCAATAATGAAATAACATGCTTAACCCTATGCAGACTGGGGTGGGAAAGGTCGAAACTAGTAGGCTCGCGGCTCTACATTTCTCAAAAATGACTTATCCAAATTGTTTGAAACTCTCTGATTTCTACCCAACTTCACTCAGGAGTATTGCCAAAAAATGTTCAAAAATCTCCTAATGGTGACGTCATAATTCCTCTTTAAGAAGCGTCACGGTCATATATTATTATAAGATTTTTAACTAGTGCCAGTCTTTTTTGTGCATATGAATAGTTTTGTAAACGCGTGTAAAAATGAAGTTTATGTCGGAGGCGGCAAGATAGCTATTTGAGAAAACAACACTCGGTTTCATGTTTCCTTTCGTCTTGGAACAACAGGATCAATTTCCAATAGCAGAAAATGGAAGACATGGACGGTTTTCTCTTGTTTACCAAGCCGTCTAACCATGAGTTCTAACTTTTTGGGAAAGACAGCTGATAGTGTTTTCTAGGTTAAAAAAGCCTGAAGACGGAGACAAAGTGGACCTCATGTCATCTTGCCTCAGTGACGACGCGATGCCCATGGTTGTAAATGGTCTACCTGAAGATGTTGACTTAGCAACGACTCCTAGAACAACGCCTTCTTATAGGTGACTCAATCCAGCTTCGTTCGGACTTCCTAGATTATTGTCAAGATTCCAAATCTATCGATGAACTTGCTCTGAGCCTTCAAAGGACCTTCGAAAAGGGTTTCAAGGAACTGACTCGGGACAACATTCTAATCGCAAAGTTTCTTTCTTGATCCTTTGACGAAGGAGTTAGACTTTTAAAGTATGAAAATGATTTCTCCTCCCTTATGCCCAAAATCGCCCCCACCCACGTCTTTAATAACTTTTTGAAATTTTCGAATAATACCCAGTACTCAATGTAACAAGGTTGGTAACAACTTCATAGTTTGGGCGCTGCCACAATGAATGAAAAGTTTGTCACCATGGATGGCTGACAACTTTATTTTCTATAGTAATAAGAGACCAGAAAGAGGTCCTATTTCGTATCTGTCTTACTGTCTTAAAATACGTGATGTTAATTACAGTGGAACGAAGCCATGAATTATTCTTAAAATTATTACAATGACCTTATATACGATTCGATAACAAACAGGTATCCAATACAAATCAAGAAATTTGTCTCCATAATTTGTCCAACCGAGATTTAGGTGATCCGAACAACAAACTGCTTCAGTAGTCGACTTCAATGGAAAAAACACTATGTTTGCACTTGTTTTGATAGTCTTTCGTGATAAACATTTTCTGATACGTGTCATATGGTACAAATGATGGAGTTAAGCGGAACGAACACGGTCATATTCAGACAAGAGTCAAACCATACACCAAGATTTTTAAGAGATTTTTAGGTACAATTTGTACCCGCCCATATACAAATGATCTCTAGTAACGTTAGAAAATTGCTGCCTGGTTCCAAGTACTATGAATTCTGTCCAATCAACATTCAAAAATAGGCGATCGAGAGCCACCAACGAGCCAAGAGTTTTAATCATCGGCGTAGGAGGGCTTCAAATTTACGGGGGCTGGAGTTTTTCTGCTCTAATGAACATGGGTAAAGCATTTACGTTCTAACTAAATACCGCCCCGAAACTATATCAATACTCTATTTAAATGTAAAGAGGACACGAGGTCCAACAATTATGGCTCGTTTTAGCTTTAGATTCAAACTAATTTCCTCATGAAAGTTAGACGGAAAACATTTCGAGCACGTTACGGATATTCTATCCACACGACTGGCTAAGCCAAAGTATGGCTTTCTGCTAATTATATTTCGAAAATGAACCTTGATTATTCCCGTTTCGCTGAGCACATTATGGAGTTCTATCCAAACTTTTGTCCCATCTTTTTGTTAGATAGGGGTAGGCGCTCCGTGCCCCCTGTTTGCTATACCTATGGTTGCAATTCATCATTCCGTTGCTTTTACGGCCTCGTCCTGTGCTGACTCTTCATATGGGCTGAATGAAAGAACTATTGATCATCAGCAGCATCAAAATGTTCACTGAGTCAAATGTTCCAGGAGGACATCAAACAACTGGCTCGAATAAACGCTAAAGAGAACTTTGTCCAGATAAGAGCTCTGTAGCACACCAGACAAAATGGCCGCGCGAGACCTTCACTGCCAACAGCCACGCGCTGAAATTTTTCTGAACGACATGACTTGAACCAAGTAAAAGTAGTACCGTTCAGACATTAAGCGTCCATTCACATCAGGCTATACGCATAAACTGCCTCAAACCTTGCGATTTTCCTTGCTTGGAATCTGACCAACAGAAACACAAACTGACAACAGCGCGTTTACAATATGATATTTTTCTTTCAAGAATCATTTATAATTAGCTCTAGTTCTACAGTATACCAACATTAAAACTCAAAACGTGGCGAAACATAATTCTGGTATTGTATAAAAGTAGTGAGATTTCAGCTACAGGGAACTAACGCTGACTTAGCGAAACAATTCTTTATGAGAACACATCACGTGGATTTGCGAATCACCGGGGGTACATCCTAGTCAAAAAAATGCTGAATCCTAGCCCCAATTGGCATCCAAGTGTCCTCTTTCTGAAAACAATCACAAATACCGTAAATTCCCCATCTGACAGGTACTTTAAGCCCCCTCTCATTGCAAACTCTCCAGAATATATGCCTATCTATCAATTCTAACACCAGAAATGGTTATTGAATTTACAAGCATCTACACTTTGTGATACGAATTCAAGTGTCGATGATGATATTCTATACTTCTCTTTAATTTATAATTTTTGAATAAGCGACCCCTGGCAGATACAAGGTTCAAACAAGCGCCCCGGGTGATCATTCAAGGAAATGCAAAAACTGAAAAACGTTTCGGACAACATAACTCCGGGGATTAAATTTTTGGACAAATTTTTAAACATGATTATGGCACTTTCAGGCATACTTCAAAGAAAATTGTAACCTCGAATTGGTATTGAGACATTTTCTTCACAATAGAACAAACTTTAGGACACGGACAAGATCGGACATGAAAGTGCACGGACGGGCGCTTTTGGTGTGCACACATGAATGCACTATTTAACATCATTACCTATATTGGAAGTGCTGAATGCCTTTCTAACCATCTTGTAAAAGTGCACATTTGCGCAGCCTTACTTTATTAAGATTAAGATTCGTAACAATAAGGACAATGTATTATACTTCCATGTACCTTGTAACAAAAAAAGGCCAAAGCAACATTTAGGCAAATCAAGTTCTGACGAATAACGACAACTTATCAACCACGTTTCAAGAAGGCTGCGAGAACTTGAAACAGCTGTTGTTACCCTTGTGCCATTATTACTACCAGCGAGAATGACGACACATATTTCTGAAGATTTATTAATAAGTAAGAACGAATATTCGTACGGCAATAGTAGTCTGCTCTTATGTTTCCTCTAGAGTCGTGCTGTCAGGGGGCAAGTCTTGTTATTATATGCCAAAAAGGACAATTGACGTTGCCGGAATTGTGACGAACTACTTGGAAGATTCATTGCTATCAAATTTCAGACTTTCAGAGGATTAAAGCTGTTGTGCAACAAAGAAAGTGGGTTGGCGAATAATAATACTATTCATCATCACAATGAATACTTTAGAGATATCCCGGTGATCACTAACCTATTTCCCTATGTCGGACAAAATGTCAGTTTCATCAATCACACGTCACAAGATATTGAAAAAATATCTGTAGTAGCCACAATTTTGCGGCCTCAGACAAACTCGAAATATCAAATTTGGACAATCTGTTATCTTTACCCATTTAAGGCTAAAAAACACGCTACGATTTGTCTGGCCGATTTAGTCACGTGACCAACCCAAAATTAGTCGTACGTGTAATTAGTCACGTGACCAACCCAAGATTAGTCATACGTGTAATTAGTCACATGACCAACCCAAGATTAGTCGTACGTGACCCAAGATTAGTCGTACGTGTAATTAGTCACGTGACCAACCCAAGACTAGTCGTACGTGTAATTTAATACACAATATATTTAGACAGGTTCGTTAGCACTGCATCATGTTAAGAGAACGTACGTAACCAAACAAAATTCATTAATTGTTGTGCAACCATTAAGTATAGACGTTCATCCTTGATCACCTTACAGTAAACTCGCACATAATCATATGTAAAGGGACTTTGCGGAAAGCATCTACACTCGTAAGGGAAAGGGTTATATGGGGATCCAGCGGTGGGAAAATGGGCTTTAACAATAAAAAGTCATCAGCCGTCATAAAAAACAAATCTAGTTGCTTCGACCAAACTTAGTAACAAGAAAGTAACTATGACAAAAAAAACCCGCGTTCTGACTGAAGAAACAATGGGGATAGCATGTCAGTTTTCAAAAACGTTTATTGCAATAATTTCATATCCACAAGCCTGGGAAGAGTGAGGAAAGAACGTGACATTAACTTGTAACAAGAATGTTCCTAGTTTCCCAAAATTTCAGATATCGTCCTTTTACTCATTTCCGATTTCACCACGCTTAGTATCCATCTGTGATATTATACTAAAGTGGGGTTACCACTGAGAAAGTGGGCCCAAAATGTGGTTAAATGGCAAAACGAAGCTATAAGGAGCTAACAAGGAGCGACTAAAAAAGGTAGGGCATTTGAGAGTATGTACTTCTCGAATAATCCTAATTCCTACCTGAAATAGCATATTATGTTCCTCTTTCCATATGGCTAATACGGAGGGAAAGTGTGACGTCACGATTTTAAAATCTTTGAATTATGGGAAATATACTCAATTTTCATGTTGCCCTATTACAAAGAACGTCAATGGCCAAAATTGAGAGTGTTGCTCTTTCCCAACATCTAGATATTAGCAAAGTTTTAAATCTCCCTAACAAAACCTTGTTATTTGATGCTGGATCCTAACTTGAGGATCCAAGGAATTTTAAAAGAGTTTTGACCGCAGATTTTTAAGATTCAATCGCCTCTAGTTTTAACACGATGTACACTACAGCACTGCTATTTTGGGAAACAGCCTATTCCAGAGTTGCCTTCCGATAACGGGAGTCAAATATTACTATTTCCAAAGCTTTTGATTTGTGACGTCATCACTTTCCCTCCGCATAGGTATTATCAGCTTAATGGTTTCATCTTCTGTACTCCAGCAGCCAACCGATGATCAAATATTGCCAAAGTGGTTATTCTGCCACCAAAATATTTACAAATCGTATTAAATGGATTCCAAAACTGTTGAACTCTCCATTTCTGCTGTCTTCAACCAGTGTTCACGTTGACGCGATGGAGAGTGGATCGATGGACATAAAAATGGAATATAAGTACTGACATCAATCAAGATGCAGCATCCACACCTGATGGTCTCTCATTGTCCCTTGAATCACATTCCTGGAACAGCGTGTCCATATCGCTAACTTGTGTATCTGCATTCCCAGAACGCTTTGCAGGTTCTACACTTTTGGTTTGACCGAAATGTCTCCTCAAACCCTAGAAGAAACGGAGATAATAGCCAAATTATAAGCTTTATTACAAAGAAGAAATATAATCAAGAACAACTGGCTAAGTCAGACTAAAAGACAAGTGCTATTAGCTGAAGAATTAACACAAAAAAGGCGGACAACCTAGTAACTTGAAAAATTAGTAACTTAAAAAGTTTCAAGAAAACTCAATTTTATTCGGAATATACTACTAAAGTATATATTGACAAAATATCTGTAGTAGCCACTATTTGCGGCCTCAGACATACTCGTAATATCAAATTTGGACAATCTGTTTTCTTTACCCATTTATAAGTAAACGAATGCACAGTCGTTGTTGCTAATAAACATTGCATCAATTATTTTAATTACACCTCGAAACATAAATTCAAAATAGTCCATTGATTTAATGAAAGTGAAATCGGTAAGCTCCACCCTGGCAATGATCTACGAAACCGTTCTCTCTATCAAGATTAGTACTTTCATCTGTAACAATCAATTGTCATGTAACTTAAGTGTAAGGCCAGTCACTGAATTTTATGCTTGTCTACCATTCTTTTAGCAAAAGCAAATCGACTGGGAGCAACATGCACACCAAATACATTAAGGCCCTAAAGATAACAAGCATTTTCTTTCCAAGACATCAGAAAGTCTTACCTTGACGTAATTCGCTGGAACAAGGCCTGTCACCTTGCCTTCGTTCGCAGCTAGCAGCCACCCTCTAACATCTGGTTGCTTGTCTTTTGGAGCTATTCGAAGTACGTCACCAACACTGCAAGACAGCTCGTCTTCAGATCGGGCCTGAAAGTCGAACTCAGCCTCACCAATATAATGCTCTCCTTCCCCTATCACAAATGAGATAATGTTGTAATAGGTGGTCAGTGTACCGGTTGTTGAACTATCTACATAAAAAATAACCTACGAAAATATTCAATACTGAAAAAACCCCTCAAATCAAAAGTTTGGCATGACACATTAGTAATTCAGCGCTTAAAACAACGTTTCAAAGTCAGCCGATCATTATGACCCTTCGATATAACGAATCGGCGAACATATTTCCTTTGCAATTTTTTTTGGTATTTTAGCTTCATATTTATCACAAGAAACACTTATTTTGGATCATTTGGTTAGCATTTCAGAAATCAACAACAGCAAAAGGAACGTAAAGTTCAGAGTAACTTAGTTTTAAACTTGTTTGCAACTAAGCTTCGAATCT
>JAAAKL020014362.1:0-11986 GCA_010016065.2 Carybdea cf. marsupialis auct. non (Linnaeus, 1758) | reverse complement strand
TGACTACAAGAACAGATGTTTATTTACTACCGCACGATGTTAATTTCGAATTTCCCGCCAAATTTTATCTGGCTTACTAAAAGGCCGACGAGGACATGCGCAGTAAAAACTTACGACAGGAAAATCTCTCTAGTGAGACCTCTGTACCTTTTTTCTCTGTGATATTGCTATGATGGTTAGCACCGAGCGCGAAACTTTGAACATTTAAAAAAGCTTCGGTTTAGTACTTACGGAACTGTTTTCAGTTTCCGAAATACTTTTAGAACCGAGTTCTTCTTTTGATTACGTCATCACCATCAAGTGTAACAAAGTGGAGATATTTTACTTTTGGACCCTGTTTGATGGTCACATGTCCAACATCTATATGTTGCACTTTGGATCAAAAGATCTTAAATACCTTAGTAGGTAGTGTGCGTAGACATCGGTGTTATACAAATCTCGATGGTGGCAAATGTTGGAGCTACAGGGAATCAAACTTATAGCCTCGGTAGTAGCAAGGTACAATGACCTGCCACTAAACTACGGTCCCAAATCAACGGGAAACAAAAAACTACCTTGCCAGTGACCTTTGAATAATAACTATTTGGATTGATCTTATTAGAACTTGTTTTCCTTGAAATGTGATTTTATCAAGAGAAGTTATAAATTTCAATCATGTTACTGTTGTTTATATTTTTGTTAATACATTATTGTTCTATTATCACTTACGTCAGTTTGTCTTGTCATGCCCAACTGGAACCACATAGTGTTACGTCCTTCGTCGAAATCGTCCAGGAAGTCGCCCAATGCTGCTTTTCTTGTTTAAGTTTCTAAAGGCTTCTGCATTCTCGCCCAAAGTCTGACAAAAATCGCAAAACGATGGATATGCTGTCGTAGCCCCGCAGCTGACCTCGTTCGCGCAGGGTGGGTGGGCTAATTTTAAGACAGAGGTCATTGCCAGGGGTCAGGCCTAAAGAAAAAGACATACTTAAAGGAGAAAAAAAATTGTATTGTTTTCCTAGGGGGGGTCATATGTTAGAGCTAAGCCCCTCCTAGATCCCCTCTGCTACGGGCTAATGTGGTTGTCTCTTCGACAGTGTAATCACTGTATAATCACTGTCAGCAACATGGGCATAGGATCGATTCAGCTAGATTTCTTCAGGCTATGTATTGACTTTGCTATTTGGCGTCGTTTATGTTCCAAGTTGGTCAGTTGTTACTGGCGTATTTTCCACCGTGCTATTTTGGTGGTGAACCGCTTCGGTGTTGGACGGCCCTAACGGATGGCCCTAACTGACAGCCAGGGGGTAGTGTGATGTTGATCGCTTCCTTGACTCTTTGCGAAGGGAAAGTGCTACTTCACAATTTTGAAAATGCTTAAATTATAGAAAACATGCTCAATTTTCATACTGCCCTTAATAGTGAGAGCGTCAATGGCCAAAATTGAGAGTGATGCCCTTTTCCAACACCGAGATATCAGCTTTCAAAGTTTTAAATTTCTCTAACAAAATCTAATTATTTGATGCTGGTTTCTAACTTAAGGAACCAAGTGATATTGATTATATAGCAAGATATCAAGAGAGTTTTAACCAGAGATTTTTTGAAATTACAACGCCTCGAGTTTCAACATTATATACACTAAAGGTCTGATATTTTGCGAAGCAGCCTATTCCAGGGTGGCCTTTAGATATCTGAGTCATGAGATAGAGTCAAACCTTACCATTTCTAAAACTTTTTATTTGTGACGTCACCACAATCCCTTAGCATTGTGTGAACATCATTTGTTCTCGGCAGTGACTAGTTTTCTCCGCTTGTATTAAAAGTGGCAATGTGCAAGGCAAAGACAATTTTGTAACTTAGGTCAGCGAAAAAATACCACTTTTCCTGTCTTGCAACATTCTTTATAGGTTGTTGTACTGTGCAGATATTACGTCATAAGCACGAGATGTAGATGCAGGCGCTCCATCACCTTACGTTGCAATGCATCATGGTATCAACGATTAGAGCAGAAACATTACCACGATAGGTCTCAGACAGCATTTATGTGATAACTCCGTCACAACTATCCTATGCTAAAGTTTGAGGGACTGTTTTCATATCAGGATATCTGTAGCAGACGACTTTACGTGACTTCCTCTGAAAATCAGCTGAGAAGGTTATGGTCTCATTCAAAGGCCAGACAGGATGGCAGATCCCGTTGACCATGCAGATCGTAGTTGAAGCAAAACAAATCATTCTTCCCTCCTGCTACAATGACAATTTTGTTTCCACAACAATCCCATCCTTAAAGCCATCCGAATACCAAAAATTTCAAACATTTCAATTTAGCCCAACACCCACTGGTAATGTTTTGCTTTCTCACTGATCTGATTGGGACTTTTGAGAATGTAACAGGTAAGAACAAAGCAAACCTACAGAGCCACATCCATTGATAACCGAAGTACTGCACAACAGGAATAGAGAAATCAATAAATATTTGTTTCATACAGTTTGCAATTTATAAACCTTTGCAAAGTCCGAGCATCATATAACGCGAATCCCCTACGTAGCTAGGTGCCCTTGTCACTTTTAATAAGTTTGTGTCCATTTACCATAAAGAAATGAAGTAAAGGACATTACACTGCCTTCATATAGACCTACTTCGAGATATTCAATGGTGCATTTTGCCGCCATTTGCCTCGTGGGTCAGGTCTGCTATTGATGATATTTTTCTGATCCACGCCCGATGGAATACAGACCTGTGGATAGCGCACAGACGATGCTTCCAAGTTTGAGGCCAAATTTAGGTAGATGCAATGAGGTATGTTTTCAGTCAGTGAGGACCTTGAGTAATGACTTGTCAAGCAAAAGGGTGACACCATGGTGAAGGGGTCTGCACCAGAAAAGAAACGGATGTGATCGACGCTAGTATGCTCACCTGCTTTAGGCCTAGGCCAGTCAGTTGTAGATAGGATGATATTAAAGATTTGAGACTTTTCATGAGAAGTGTAAATGCTGTAGAAGCATTAATCATCATCATTGTTATTATCATCCTCGTCATCATTATTATAATCGTTATCATCATTATCATAATTATCATCATTATCATAGCTATCATCACTATCATAGTTAACATCATTATCATAGTTATCATCATTATCATCGTTATCATCATTATCATAGTTATCATCATTATCATCGTTATCTTTAATATCATCATTATCCTTATTATCATCATTGTCCTCATTGTCCTCATTATTATAGTTATCATCATTATCATAGCTATCATCACTATCATAGTTATCATCATTATCATAGTTATCATCATTATCATAGTTATCATCATTATCATAGTTATCATCATTATCATAGTTATCATCATCATCATCGTTAGCCTTATTATCATCATTATCCTTCTTATAATCATTGTCCTCATTGTCATCATTATCACAGTTATCATCATTATCATAGTTATCATCGTTATCATATTTATCATCATTATCATCATCATCCTTATTATCATCATTATCCTTATTATCATCATTGTCCTCGATGTCATCATTATCATCATTATCTTTATTATCATTATCATCTTCATTATCATCTTTATTATCTTTATTATCTTTATTATCTTTATCAAAGATTATTTTTATTATCAATTTATACGGGTGATACTTCGTGTTGCAAACATTTCAAATGCTTTTGGCAAGATTCACGAAGGGTTGGGGTGGAAAAGAATTCATTAACTTAAGTTAATTCTAATAAGTCAGTTAGTGTTATAATGATCATGTATACCCGCACAAAATCTTTAGAAATATCTCCTAGTAGAGATGTAGATTTCTTTGATATCAAGACAGGTGTTCTACAAGGTGACTCATTAGCACGTTTTCTCATTGTCAACACTCTCGATAATTTCCTAAAAACTGCACTTGACAGAAATGCCATTTAGGTGTTACACTAACCACAGGATATGTTGATTACACAGCCAAACCTAAGCTACATGGAAGAACGTTCTTTGCAGGACATTTGTGAGTGAAGCAGGAGCTGGATAATTGTCTACGTCTGTCCAAGCCCAATAGAATTCCCAAGATAATTGATCTCCATGCTATTACCTGCATTAACCAGCTATGCCATTACACGGTGTGCTACCCGGGATCGATGTCATGGTAAGATAATGAATGATTAAGAAAGTAGAATAAGGTATAGCAGTTATGCTTTGTTAGAAACTCCGTCTTATGTAGTATCATCATTTGTAATCTCTGCTAATGCTTAGTTCCCTTTTAGAACTTAACCATCAATCACGTGTATATTGCAAGAAGGATTTGTTTTAGCAGAAAGTTACTTTCTACTGTTATAGTGAGCGCAATCCTAGATGCATTTCACAAAATCAGTAATGCTGTGGGTCTTTGGTATTCCTCTTAAAAGTTCGTTGCTACAAAAATGAAAGCAGTTCAGACTTACAGGTTCCTATCTCGGCGTCGGTTTTAGATTTATTAAACTCGGAGTATCAGGGTATTCTGAAGGAACATACTCATGTTTAACTCTCCTCTGGGTCAGTCCCTTGAGAAAATTATTCCAAATTATCTCCTCTTTCCTTCTTCGATTTTATGTGGGACTCAGTTTGATAGTGCCGTTTACCGTACAATGGTTACATCTGGAATCGATTATCGATTAGGGAGACAATAAATCGTCTCATCTTTGTTTAAAAAGTTGATACTGAACTTAGAGTTAATTGTCTTTGTTGATAAACGGCATTATACTGGTAAAAGTATAGATAGCAAATAATCCTGTTATAAACTTTCTAGTTTGGAGATGACCGTCTTTATTAAATCTATAACGATAGCTTGCAGACATCCATTCTGATTTAACTGCCTCTATGGACAATAGACAGCTTTATTTGTCAATATAAAAATTTGTTGTAGCGAAGGTCCATAAAAATCACTGATTTATGATGGTATCCTAGGATTATGGGTCACTTTTATATTCAATAAATTTGAATTTTGATGGCAGCTTTCTTTTTGCCGAGACACTCTTATGGCTCGGATAACGTCGTAGCCATCTATTGATATGGATTTGGGCATCGAATAATGATACGGTTTCCCCTAGAGCCATGGAAATGAAAGCCTCACCTTACGACAGCTGTGCAGTGTACGGATAAAATTACTTCGGGACGGCTTGAGGGAAATGTATATATGCAAGACTTGTATCTCCTTAAACCAATTATTGTTTGATCACTCTCAACATCATAGCACGAAATTGTCATAAACGGTTAAAGAACAATAAGGATGACAAAATATGAGAGTATAACAATTGGATGAGGATCATAATTGATCTGCATTCTAGAGAGCATTAACAGAAATAGCAAGAGTATGTGAGAAGAATTCTTATACATAAAGCCTGAGAAAATCTGGGAGATTTAGAAAATAAAAATAGAAAAAGTACGGCATGTTGATATGGATAGTTAACGGTACCTGATGGGATGGGTTGATAGCAAGACCAGTTAGGATGATCAGATCATTCTGGTCCAAGATTATCTCGTTGAGACATTTAGGAAGAGTACCTTCAGCTGCAGCATATATTCCAGGGCGGTGTTCTCTAAATCCCATATCAAAAAAAGCAAAGAAGAATGAAAATCATTTTACAAATAGATTCATGCCTCTGTGTAGAATACGATCCAATTTTTCAAGATTGTCACAACTTGGAAGCTCGTGTCTCTCGCTAGCTACGGACAGTATTAAACCCTGCGAAGTCTAATTAGAAAGGCAGCAGTCTTCCCCTCTCTTTATAGGTTCAGACGTGACACTGAGTGCACATACAACACAGCAGACGGCTTTCGGTAAACTATGGAAATGAACGATGCTAAATCTTAACAGGCAATCATAATTTTAAGATTGATTAATGAAACCACAATAATACTTGGCCGAGTAGATTAAAACAAGAAAAGGAGTTAGCAAACATGAGCTCTAAGGTCTCTAAGGTCAGACTACGATCTCAAGAGAAAAAGGAAAGAAGTTTCTTGGCAAAATATTGACAAGCTTGAATTAAAGAGGAATGAAGCGGCAAAAAGCTAATTCTAGAAAAGCGTAGTTCAGAAGCTTTCATTCTTTGCAACACCCTATTCGAATTTAAGTCAAAGCGAATGCATCCCTTATTTAGTTTATTTATATGTTGACCTTTTATGTCCCTAACGTTATGCCAAAGCCTTAAAATGGGCCTTCTTTGATAAGAAACAAGAACTGGCGGAAAAGAAAAGTTGGATGATAGGAAAAGAGGATTCCTCTATGACGGGACGGATTCTCAGATGATTGTACTGTGTGACTTTTGTTTGCAGTTACTCGCTCTGTTTTGAAGAAATTCTATTTCGTTAATAAATGCAGGTCAACTGCTCCCTACCACTAAACATGATTTTAGCACTTCGTCCAGGGCATGAAAAGCTCTACCTTAGAATCATATGCTTTCCCACAATGAAAAACATGAATGCGGAGCTGAGATACAACTCTCGCTATAAAAGAGGCTGATATCAAAGGGGTGGCATAACCCCAAATTCTGTAACCGTGACGTGCTCACACGGTGAACAACAACTGGTGTCGAACCTATACAATACAGCATACTGTCATGAGAAATCATGTACCTGAAAATAGTCATTCAAGCCAGAGGTATTACCGAGATTGATACGTCGATAAATTACTTCAGGGGAGTGTCTTGTTTAGTCAACAAATCGGCAACTATTCTAGTTAGCACCCTTACGGGCAGCCTAGAAGATAAGTCAGACGATATTTCGAAGTCATTTGATTTATCAGCTAAAGAAAGGAAGGATTTTGAAATTATTAAAACCAAACTGGAACAGCAATTCATAGGGAAACGAAAGTTATCTATGAAAAGAGTTCAATTCAATTACAAGGTTCGTTTATATAGGTTGTTTGTTTCTGAATGATCTACGACCATTGCAGGTTTGAAACTTCAAAGAAGGAGCTTATCAGAGATCGCGTAGTTGTAGGACTCCTAGATGAAGCTAAAAATACACTGAGTTGTACTGTGGTTAGTATCTTAGGAAGCCGTAAAAATCGTTTTAATATTTCAGTTCGTAATTCAGTTTACCATTCTGCAAAAAGCGAGGTCATCAATATATGGCGTATCAACCGAAATTAGAGGATTTATTTTCAGATTGAACCATACAACCTCTCTCGCTTGTTTGCATTAATGATCATCCAATATTATTTAAAATAGAATAAGGGGCTGATGCTACTGTTATTCCTTTAAAATATATCAGTATTGTAAAATAATGGGTCGAAATCTTGGTAGTAGTAATGAGACATTAATAGAACTTGGCAATTATTAACTCCCGAAATTTGACTGTAAGCTCACAACAGCTGATGGCATTTGTTCAGTCAGTGACAGTATCCATACAATAGAAAATTTGCCAAAGTCATTGCTGAGTATTAAAATTTAGTTGACCCTTATGCAAGAGACTTGAACAGAGACAGAACGTATGTTGCATATGGTGATAATAAGGAAAGAATATGAATCGTTTGAGTTGGTTGTTGTTGTCCAGGCAAATGGCAGACTAGGGTTATGAGTTGATCTCACGAAACTCGATGAGTGATGGAATAAAGAAAATCACCCATTGTTGCCATTGTAGCTAATCTAGGAAACTCCATTCAAACTTGATGTTAATAGTGCACGCTGACAGAGAAGATTGTCTGAGGAAATTTTTTGACTTAAAGTATTGTAATGAGGAGTACCGGCTCAGAGCAGTTTCAGATATGCATGGGTGAGTCTCTCCTAGGACTTGAAAGAGTAGAATGGCTTATTCATGACATTTTTATCAATGATAAAGACCAGCATCAACACGGCAAGAGGTTGCATACTACATTGAAAGCTTTAGTGAAAGCCAACGTATTTTTAAATCCCGGGAAATGTGAATTTAGAAAGAAGGCTGTAGATCCTCAGACACGTAGTAAGTACAGAATGTATAAATTCAAATTGATGTACCTTGATGTAACCAAGGTTGATGTAACCAAGGTTGATGTAACCAAGGTTGATGTAAATTTAAAAATGTTACAAATGTAAGTAAAATTAGATCTGTCTTGGACGTGGTCAATGAACTTTGTATTTTTTTCTGAACATTTGGCCAATATGACTAAGCAATTAAGAGGTCTTTTAGTTAAAAATGCTTTATAGTAAATGAGGGCCACCACAAACAGTCCATAACTGAAATACAGAAAGCTCTTACATCTGCATCTGAAGTAGCAAACACCGACTGTACCAAAAACATCAAAGTTGATCATCGTATGGAACACTTACGTTTGCGATCAGTGGCTAATTATTCTCGATTTGTAACTCCCACCGAATTAAGATATTCCCAGATTGAAAATGGGTGTCTTCCTTTCATATGAACATGTTAAAGAGTGCACGATTTATTTACTGTCAAACGAACCAAGGCGGTAACCGATCAAGCTGCAACAACGGTTTTAACAACGCGCAGCGTAGATCTATTACCTCCGCTCATTTAGAGATTAAAAAAGAATCTTAACATTGTAGATATACAGTATGTACCAGGGAAAGAAATGTAAACAAGTGATGCACTTTCTCACCTTCTCAGAAAAGACGAAGAAAAATGTATTCCCTCGGAGATTCATCATTAAATAATGACACTTGTTAGAATGATAAATCAATCATATTTTCTTCCAATATCAGACATTAGATTGAAAGAGTTAGGAAAGTCAAGAAGACGATGAACTTTTGCAAAAAGTTAAAGCAGTCTTGAAGGATGTCCAGAAAAAACAGCAATTAGCAGATGTTATCAAGCTATATTGACATTTTGGAGGAGACTTGTAAGTGATAAAGGACATCGTCAAGGCTTGTTGTTCCTTTGTAAATGTGAATTGATATCCTAAACAGGCTACATGAACACCAAGGGATTACAAGATGTAGAGAGAGAGAGCCAATCAGTCAGTTTACTGGCTAGTACGAAGAAATGGTATAGCCGTGCAACGTCTCATGTCAAGTTTCTAAGATCAAACAAACCCATCAAAACATTTCACTATAATCCCTTTCCCAAGAAATCCTAATTGTAGTAAATTATCATTCGAGACATATTAAAGTAGCTGCTGTGAGTAAAAGTAGAAGTCGTCAAAGGCAAATTATAATGTTAAAAGTCTTGTTTTTAGAAATAAGATTGCAGAAGTCGTTAGATCAAATAATGGTCCCCAATTTATAAGCACAGAGTATTTATTTTTTGCAAGAGGATTACCAAATTACAGAGATCAAACAGAGAACCAGGGAGAGTAGTTAAAACATTAAAGGCCATTTTGAGAAAAGGGAAAGGATTAAGAGCAAGTCCTACTTCTTATTGGTTGATTGCACTAACATGTGGTTACTTTCGAGCTCAACTGCTCGTGGGGCTAAATCTTAGGGTAACTAAGCCATTATCGATTTTCAGGTATTAGCCCGGTTACCGGGCATTTGCAAGAAAGGGAGGAAAGTAGAAAGAGGCAGTCATTTTATTATATCAGAGCTCGCAGATTAATAACATTAGGATAGTTAGAGCAAGGAAGACCTGTAAAGTGACAAATAATGCTGAGCTGGGATCATATGAAGAAAAGTAAGCACACCCAGATCGTACATTAATCACACATCAGCCAAGGAGGTCAGGAGAAACCGAGCGCACTTAATCCCAGGACACACACAGCCTCCAACTCAGTCTATTTCACCATCACTTCCCCATATGAACTCCAGGCCGGTCAGAACCAAAAGCTTTCACTAAGAGCACTTAAAAATATGGCCAACGATCCCAGCTGATTTATATTTGTGTTGTGATAGTAATCCTATGCGAAATGTGTTTATTGCAAGAGTTTGTTACTTATGTTTGTGAGGGAAGATGCTGTGATATTATGCTGATAAATTGTTAAAACGCGCACGCTTACAAGAGAAGGGGTTCAGCTGATGCGTGCTGAAGATAACGCCGGTCGTCTCTTCATCATGCTCCCTCTGTGTACAACCACTTTTGTCGAACCTACGAATTGCAACACCTTAGTTGCCCTTATGAGAAGCCTTGGGTCCATCTTTTATGGTCCATATTCTGCAGTTAGGACCCCCATCTGCAGCTACCGTCTGCCCTCTATAGTAGCTGCGACTGCCACCCGAGCTCATATCAAAACAAATTGAGAAGAAATGTCTAGCTTACATATACATAGAATCACTTCATCATCGTTGCTTTAAAACTATTCCTTCGAAAACAATACTTAGATTTGGATATTGGCTTCCAAGCATTGAAGAACACAAATCCAGAATAAGAGATGCATTTGAATATTACACAGGGCTACACGAGCCACTAATCCTACGACGATGAATAGCGATAGACGTATAAAATGGTTGGCGTATCAAAATGCATGCTGATGTCAGCACCTTTTCGAATGATTTCATCATTGTTGACGAAATGTATTGAAATTCGGCTCTTTCATTTTGCTGGAGAAAATTTGAATGTTATTTGAATGTACAAGATACTGTTATATTATTATTTGTGAAACTATTATCATTCTAATACATACTTTTAAAAGTACTTACAATAGCGACTTACAATGACGATATAGGCCATGAAGATGGCATATAAATATCGGCAGTGTCGTATCTGTGGAACATTTATGCGAGACAATTCATAAAACGTTGAAAATAATACGTTAATATACGAAAGTAAGTTCTCAGATCTCCTTAGTAGGATAAAGTAATACCAAAACAAACCAAACTGAAACGTAAAGGGAACAAAACTTATTTACGAGCATACCATTTATGAATATGATTTTTCTGTTACGTTCGCTACATTAAGGGTTCGACGTTTGCACCAGGCCCAAACCAACCTTAGTTTGTAGAAGGCGTCTTTGACTGGATTGCTTTATTTGGCCACAGACCGCACCTTTTGGCTTATATCATTTACATAGCTTAGTCTTTTAGCATTTAAGGAAGGCATTAAGCGGACAAGATTTATTGGGTAAATTTCCGATCAATGGTGAAGGAAATCTTTGACCCTAGTCTTTGATATCAAAATGTTATCAGGCCTTTCCTTGAGTAATGAACGAATCACCTAAGCCATCTATCAGAAAACCACAATGTAAGAACGTTCACAACGTTTACTTGGTTAATTCTAGTTAACTATGCAGATTGTGGTGAATTTAATCAGGTCATATCTTGCTTTAGAGTGATGAAAGGATTTATCGTAGGGAGAAACTGACTCTGTATATTTAGCAACTACATCCATGTAAGAATTACTTAACCCTTACTAAGAAATAGTACGTTGTCTTTGGAATGTCTTTGGTATTTGTTGTTCTTAGTTATACTATGCTTTTTAAAAAATTTAGCATGCTATAAATTAATACTCATACCTACAGAATACGGAGATAGTAATCAATGATCTCCTTGGCATGTGGATAGTGTTACTCAATTATTCCATGCTTTGTGGATATTGTCAAATCGTGCCCAAATAATTTTTACAATGAGCAGGAATAAATAAAGATTAGCTGTAAAGGGGTTTATATCGCTGCCCAACTCACCATGCTGTTTCTTCTTTAACATTTTGTAGTGCTAAGAAGTTATCTTACAGGGTTAAAATAGAGCTAATGTGTATATATTGGAAACCATTTACGTTTTTGGTAATTTGATAAAATATTCCAAACCATTAGGAAAGGCAGTCCTAAAAAGACCATCCTCATTGGGAAAATTGAAGGGAAACGAGACTGTTGGAGGCAGAGAATGACCTTTCTATCAACCTTTTTCACACTGACAAGGAGTCATTCATCAGAGCTTATGAGGATAGCAGCAAACAGAGCGCAGTGGAAATCCATGATCACCTGTGCTGTCCTAACGGTTACGAGGAATTGCATCGAATATCATCACAACTGAACTTTACTTTGGACATCCTCATACATTTTATTATCCAACATTTAGTGTGACGATTAACTAAAATCAAATAACAATAAACCTAGTATAAGACATGTGATATAAATACAAAAATTACAAATACCATAAACTAAAT
>JAAAKL020014361.1:0-11987 GCA_010016065.2 Carybdea cf. marsupialis auct. non (Linnaeus, 1758) | reverse complement strand
GTGACAATTCGCAGCATCTACGTAATGGTAAGACTTCAACTTCAACTTCCCATGAGGTACTTTTACTGTAATGCTTTTTCTTTTGTTTATAAAATATCGTAACTGAATTGACAAATGAAACTCTGGTTTTATTCTTATCTCAAAACACTGTGAATTCTGTGTATAAAAATAGCACATGGGCCACTGAGCTAAGGCAAACGGGTCACATTAGCCCTGCATTGCCTGTTTGCATTTCCAGCTCAGCTTGCCCAATGTTGCCCTTCAAACCTAAAAAAGGCGAATAACTATTTTTTTCCTGTTACATTTGGGTAAAATGTTAAATATGGTCATTTTTCTACAATTAACGGTGACATTTTCAAATCAGTACAACAGAAAACAGAAGTCTGTTTTGTTGCTGGCATAACCTCAGTCAAACTATATCATACCGAGTGTACTAACAAAATAAAATAGCAATTCCTTCAGTTACGTGACCCTCCATAAAAACTTTTGCTGACCCAAGAAAAGCCTTAAATCTTGGCTGAAATCGACAAATCGATTTTTACAGAATAAATTTATCGGCTACTTGAAGATAGAAGGATACAAGGAACAATTATAGACACAGCCGGAAGATGAATTTTATCAGAATGCAATTATATTTTTGCTGGATGATAGGATGTAAACTTCGGAGAGGTATTATTAATTTAATAAAAAGAGGTTTGCTTTCATTAATGAGCAAACAGGTATAGCTATGAATAGGATAAAAAGTGACCAAACCTTTAAGGGGCTTTTTATGTTTTACTTTATACTTAAATCTCCAATTTAAGGCATGATGACTATTTCGTGCCCTGAATAGTACAGTCGTGATCTGTAAAGATCAAGGTTGTGTTCTGAAATGCTCCAACAACAAAATAACAAGAGTTGCATATCTTTGTAGTTGAAAGTACCAAACACCCATTAGGTCATTTGTGTTTTCACCCCTGATCTTACAAAAAATGCCACGAATCTATGTATTTTGTAAGTTTTGCCCCCAACAGTTTTCCAAACTTTTGTATCTCGTAAAAGAAAATGTGTGTTGGATAACAACATTGTAAGGCGATCTCCTATTAGCTGAAATACTTTACACCGGGACAGTATCACAAAGTTTTATAAATCTCCGTACTACTTTGTTGGCCCTTTTTATACCGACCGTAATTTAACACCTGCCCATTTTACGCCGGCCTTCATTCCGCCTCCCCGAAAATTTAATTATCAGATATTTAAGGCCGCATTTAACGCCGGTATATATTTGACAAATGAACAAAGAGAAAAAACGCTCCAATCACTATCAAATTTTACAAACATTCTTGGTTTTTCAATCTCTAACAATACTTTCGGAAAATTCGTTTCTGGAGACTGATATCGTCCATTGAAATGTAAACAACTTCCAAACTAACTTTTTACTTTGTACTGCAGTACTACTGAGCAACTTAATATGATTTTAGGAATACTCTATTAGACTTAAATTCATTACGTTTTATTATTTGCCTACAAGTAGTGTACCAGTGTACCTCTCGCCCCCAAGTATTTAGCGCACTTGTCTTCAATGTCTTAATAAGCTTTGACTGATGACTTTATGAATTGGAAAAGGGAATCGGAAGCGTACAATCTATCCTGGAAAAATCACCGGTTGTATATTAGTAAATCTGAAATAACGCCGCTTTTGGTCATAAACTGACCCTTTTCACACCGGTTCTTTTTGCGCCGATCCTTTTTTACGCCGATCCTTTTTACGCCGGGCTTTATTACGTCGGTCGACAAAAATTAACGTCATTTAGGGCCGGCGTAAAAAGGGCCAGCAAGGTACCTAGATTCTAAAAGCTTGACTGTCTCCACGGATAGACTTTATCTTGTTCACTGATACCAATCATCCTATCTGCATATATTCAATCATCAGCTGCTTTCATCGTATGATCCGAAATAACAAATCTCATTTACACCATTCAGTTCAACGGTATTGATAAATTTGCTCTCGAGACTATGAAATTGCAAGCATTTAAGGAGTAACTATGCCTGCAAATATCGCACAGGATTGGGAACAACGAGAAAATGACAGCTATACCATCCCCATGAGACTTAGTATAGCTGGTCAGATCCAGACCTCGAGAACTAATAAATTTTGTACATTTTTTCACCAACCTCATACGACCTCTTCATTTGATTGAGTTTGTTGACCTTCAATCGCCCCCAGTACTATCCTTAAATTATTTATACTAGCAAAAATAACCTGCAATATCAACATACCAATCAGCAATCCCAAACATAATTACAAAGTGAACGGCTCCACTGGATCTCAGACATGCATTAGGAGGGAAGGTCTTATCTTTGATATCTCGAGTCAAGATGGTTCCTTTGTATACAAAACGAATGCTGATAACTGTTATAATACTATCTGTAACTGTTGTTGGTTGCTTTAACAATAAACAAGAAAGTAACCCAGCAACTGGGTTGTGTTTTTAATCAGAGTGGTTGCTTGTTCACTGTACGAGCTTACTTATCATTTCGGTATTTCACTAAGCACTTTTTAAAAGATGATAGCACGATTACTTTTCTTTCTCCTCTACACACATGGGACAGATAATATACTCATAGCTGCGATAAGATACGGGTTGGGTCATTCGCGAGGAAGCAAGCTGTAGAGTTTCAACATGGTCATATGACAGATTTCAATGATTACATCTAGTTTAATTCACCGCAGTTGCAAGCGGGAGAGGAAAGGTTGGCTCCGTATGAAGAACACGTTTGTATCACTTGCTCTTCCTAGAAGTATGAATGACCATGTGAAGTTGGCCCTAACCTTAAGCCGTACTATTCTTTCCAAATCCCTATAAGGATAAATTTTGGGTATGGGCTTAAATGATCGGCAGGATAAGTTGACCAATTTGCATTCTCAGACTTTCAAAAAGCAGGGTAATTGTAGTTTATTCCATAAACTAAACATAACAAATGATACGTAAATCATGAATGGCGTCATTTAAAGCTTAGACCAAACTTCATTAAAAAAAAAGTATTACGGTTGGTTTTCTAAGGGGGGCCATCTTACTGGATGATAAATTGACTCAATTGGGCTACTTACTAGATGATGTAGTTGATATTTTCCAGAAGCAACATGAAAAGCACAGTGTTTTGTTAACAATGTTTGTTGGTTCTAATTTGTGGAAGCGTAAGTCGCTTTTCATAACGTAAAATTTACATCAGGTAAAAACCGAAGAAACAAAATCATGTCAAAATAAGAATTTATATTCGTAGACTCATTTCAGATAAGTGGAGTCATGTCCTGTAACATGACTTAAAAATGTTTTTGCAGCTCAAATACGGAATGTTATAATGGTCGTAGACCAGGGTATCATCTCCTTGTCTTGACCAATCCTTGCATGCTGTTATAAATTTTCGAAATGAGAACACGCTTCCAGTCCATTAGAATAGCTACCTTCAGTGTACGATACGTAGGGACATTATGCATGGCACACACTAGCTTATGCACCCTGAGTAATAATGTCTTAAGAAATGCTGACGATCGTATGGTCTAAGGATAGACTTTAAAAAAATCTGAGTCGGCGCATAACAGTCACTTAAAATGCAGCTTCAAAATTGTACGGTAAACAACTGATTCGAACGCTGCTTCATTCGAACTTTGCGTTATTTCGAACGTTTATGACGTCGAGGTGCGAACTTGGATTGGGAAATTCTGCTGTTAAATTTAAGCATTGGGAAATTCGAAAAAAGGAGTTGATCCATTGCGTAGTCCAAGTAGTGGATATTGCTATACATACCTAGTTGAAGCGACATTTTTTCAAATTATGGATACTGCTAATTATAGATAAAGTAATTTAAATTTAATGTTGTTTAAATTATGAGGGATTTTTTTGCTTTTCGATGAAGTTTACAAAGCACATTTACAAAGCACGTTTACAAAGCACGTTTAAAAAGCACGTTTAGAAAGTACGTTTACAAAGCACGTTTACAAAGCACGTTTAAAAAGCACGTTTACAAATGCTTATTATTAACAACCTCAATCCCATCCAAATACTTTTTAGGCTTCATAAATCAATGATCCCATCCCACATAAGTAACAAAAACGCAGTTCTAAAATTATTAGCATAATGTTGGCAGTTGGTCTTTTACGTTAATGTATAAACCTATGACGTTCTACATAACAGGTTCCATAAACATCCTGCATTAAATTTTTCCTGACTGTTCCTGACTTTTTTCATGAAAATGAAGGTTATTTTCCTGACTACATATCATAAATACATAGTATTTTCCCTGAACAACCGGTCTTACAAATGTTGCGAATGACCCATCTTCATACCTCTCACTTCTTCTTCTGAATTTTTATCTGGTATTTTTTGCCATCTTATAAATAAACGTTTGCTATCTTTTAGTTTGCACCTGTAAATGTTTGCCATTTTGCTTCCAATTTTTTGGCCATATTATCTTTTTTCAGGACAATCTTTATAAAAATTCAACAAAAGTTTCAACAAAAATGTCCTGACTTTTGATAACTTTCCTTAAAACACAGTTTTCCCTGTTTTTCAGGTATGAATCCCGAATAACAACGGTTTTTATTAGAATTCCATGTTATAGACCATTTTATTACTTTTAGTAGATGCCCCTGAAAATGTGTTAAATATTTCACTAATTTTCAACTTCAAAGCATTCCATGAAACACAAAAAAAAAGGAAATGCACTGGATGATTAATTGAAACTTACTGTAGTATCATAATAGTTGTATGGAAGTCACCAGGAGCCCCTGTTATCAGAAGGAACTAACGGAGCTCTAAAACTTGTAAACAGTCCCCTGGTTAATACGAAAGACACAATTTCTGGAAATGTCCCTTAAACTAGCTCATGTAAAGACATAATTATTTACAAGAAACGATCAGATTATAGTGTTAAGAAAACGACTCTCTGCAATAAATCTGCCCAGATATTATATATTGTGGAGAAATAGCTTATTATTGGTTACTCAACAACAGTTGATCGGCCCTTCATATTTGTTCAATAATTGAAGTGGGATATTATCAACCTGCTAATGTAGCATATTTTTAGATAGTTCTCTTTGTATGGCAGTCCACTTCACAGTTATATCTGTAGCATGGTTGTGCACTTTAAAAACCCCTACTCCCCGGCGTTACTACATTTTACTTATGAGTTTCTTTTCAGATTTAATCTTTGTACACCATATTTCTTTGCTTTTATGATTGTACATGGCAACCTCCCTGACCTTACAGTTTGTGTTTTTCACCAATCTGATCAAACCTCCGTGGCTATGATAATATTTTCTTATGTATTTAGTGAAAGACAAACTTTGTTGCTTCCTGCATTTGCTACAACTTTACTTAAGCAGAGCGGCGATTCCTTGTTGTGTTTTTGACGCTCTGTGGCTTGTCCTAGCTCTTTATTACATCTGATCTCGTTCTAAACGTCACATAGCATTTTGCCGCCATTTAAGAGAATACAGACTATGGTTGCTGTGGAAGAAGGCAATTACACAAGGAATCTGATGAAGGTAATCCCATGGTTGTCTCTTTGAGAAGGTTGGCGGTACTTTTGCGTATTACAGGTCGCCTCTACGCTCTGTTTTTCTTGTTTCTAACAAAATGCACATAACAAGTAATCATGTCGACATGATCAGCGAGACAGACTGTGACTCCAACCGAGATTACTCCGAATCTAAACAAATCAACGACTTTCGAGCTATATTAAGTATCTTCAGCTCTTTGTAAAGGAATCAAAGAGAAATTGGGGACAAACAGCTGCAATGTGGTACATTCAGTCTTTATAACATAATGTAAGTGTTTTCTCAGACAGTGTTTGAAAAGGGGGATAGGTGCGCGGAAATGTAGCACTGGAGATGTAAAGATTGAAACAGAAGCAGGGAAACTATTGAGGGGAAGGTACTAGTATTGAAGAATAAGAAAACCTGGTTTCATCCAAGTACAAAATAAATTTAACAGTTGCATGAAACCCATCAGTTGACACATTAAACAGGATTTTCACTGATAGCAGAAGAAGCAAATTTGTAAAAGTATGTAATAGATGATAAATAATATTAAATTCTGATCATCGTTACATATTAAGTGAACAATGTCGGATTTCACTCTTTAATTGGCCAATGGACAATATTCAATAGTATGAGTATTATCCAACATTTTTACATTAGTGTGTTTTAGATTTGGCATCTGCTCTACGTTTGACTTATTCAGAGATACGACGGGGGTGGGGTGTGGGGTGGGGTGGTTGTTCTTGTATAATCAGTGTCAGTTTTTTTCTCTATGAGATACATTAGGAAAAAACATACGTTATACGTAACGTTGCAATGGAGTAAATTGATATTACATAAGTTAGCTTTTCGCTATTCTACTAAGTATTTAATCAAAGAAAGTACGTAATATTTGTACGGACGTAGATAGCAATACCTGAGTAAGAAAGTAGAAAACCTGTTAACGTTAGAGTAGTCTAATACTCTGCCTTAGATCGTCATGGAGTTGATTTGTTAGAGAATTACATTTGGTTTTGAGAAGAGAGGATGTGAAATGGTAAGTTTTGAATAGATACTGGAGAAAGCATTTTTCACTTTCAATGGGCAGTGGACAGCATGATGGCCGGATGGCTGTCCTTCCATAGTCAAGTCACATTGGCGGAGAAGATGGCTTCCAAAATTGCGTAGAGCTGAACAGTTTTCCACCGATGGAGTATCGGGGCTAATGTGGCGTCTAGTGAAAAGTGAACTATGTTATCTGCGGGTCACCATAGCTCAGTTGGTAGAGTAACGTTTCGCGAATGCGTGGGTTGTGAGTTCGAATCCGAGTGGTGACATTTTCCCTTTTCACTAGTATCTCTTCTAACTAGATACTTGAGAAATAGAAAAGTATATCATCAAAGGGATTTGAACACATGAACCATGTAACCGCCGCATGCGCTCTACCAACTGAGCTAGATAACCCCTGTTGATAACATGATCTATTTCTCTAGTCGCCGCATCAGCTTTTAATACTCCTACTGCGGACATTGACATCCAGCTCTACGCAATTTTAGAGACCAGACTTTCTGCGTCGTGTGACAGGACCATGGAAGGACTGCCATCCGGCATCCTTTCAAAAGGTAGTGGACAGCTCGGAGGGCTATTCAAAGAATTACATGTCTGAGCTGAGAAGGAAAGCAATAAGGGAGATG
Source organism: Carybdea cf. marsupialis auct. non (Linnaeus, 1758) (assembly GCA_010016065.2). Lineage (NCBI taxonomy): Eukaryota > Metazoa > Cnidaria > Cubozoa > Carybdeida > Carybdeidae > Carybdea > Carybdea cf. marsupialis auct. non (Linnaeus, 1758). Next base: position 4,793 of record JAAAKL020014361.1, on the reverse strand, counting down.
GGCATATTGCATGCCGCTTTAGTTATCTTCTCGTTCCCATCTCTTTTCAACTAATTTTTTAGACTTGCATAATTTCGTTCGAATGTACCATGTCACAGTTCGATCTTTAATCTATGTTTCGTACTTCAAGGTCTGGGTTCAACAGTAAGAAAAAGGCAAAACGTCGTCCGAAATTCAGTTTCGTTTTCGGGGTGTTGTTCTCAATTATTGGTCGGTGTATTCATCACCTCATCAGAAGCATTGACGTCTTCTCACAGCAAATCCGTATTTCATCAGCGAAACGATATTCCGACTAGAAATCAACACTTACTCCGTTTTGACATGACTGCACCTGATTTACCTACAACAATATCAGCGCTAGATATTCGCATGTTCTTGGCAATTGGTCTATTAGCAAATGTTGTCGCTTAACTATGTGCTGAGACGCTTTGTTTAATCTCATCGTGTTTTCTAAAACCACTTGAATCAAGGATTTACGCATTTGTGTTTCGTACAGGCTCTTGTTGTGAGCAAACGGAGTACCTAGTCAGTCAAATCTCTTCACGAAAATCAGGTCCATATAACATGAATGGTGAGGATTTTATAGATATTTCAGTTCTTTAGCTTCTTCTTCTTCAGTTTGTCAGCTTTTAGACGAAAGAACAAACTGCTATTAAACGCGAGAGTTGATAGGACATGTTTACTTTATATGAAAGTTGGGACCCTCATTGTCAATAAAATAGGGACAATACTTTTATGAGATATTTTGGAATTCTAGGTCAGTTGACAACAACCTGCCCCTCCCCCGTGTCTACTTATGGGTTAATTCTTGAGTTATAAAGAAAAAAAATCCAATGCAAAAAAGTCTTCAAACATTACGAAAGTATAAATTCTCCCATTGACATCTAAGATTTATTAAATTAATGTTTGATAAATTGAGTAATCTTTCGGTAATTGTGCACTTTATGAGGCTACGTAGTCTTAAGACTGTATCAATTTCGCCTGGATATTTTTAGTTGTTCTCTTATCAGTTTCAATATTGCATAATTGCAGATATAAACAACAAATTGTAGTGTATTAAGATAAGGGATATAACTGTATATAATATGTATATAATTGTTTATAAAATATATCTGTATATATTAGCTTCAGGCTACAAACCTAACTAAATAGTAACTGTAATGAAAGTTATTATAACCCATATGTGTTACGGCTGAGATTTCTTCGTATTTTATTCTAAAATTTCAGATTTTTAGGGCCTTGATGATGTCCTTGAAAGGAGATGTGTTACAAAGACAGTAGTTTGGTAAGCCACAAATAGCAAGAAGAAAAGGTCCAGAAAAAAAATTATTTAACTGAGCTAAGATTACTTACGCTACCGATTGAGCCTTACATTTCAAGTCAACGAAGCATAAATATATCTAACGTAACTCGAACACCATCGCATCTTAGCTACAAATTTACACCAGTTTTCTCTTATCCTAAATCTATACATAACTATGAGACTAGCTAAATCTATACATAACTATGAGACTAGCTAAATCTAGCCATCCTACTAATCAGAAATGACCCTTCAATGAATCTAAGTAAGTCGCTCTTACTTATGTTACCTAGATTGCATTGCCTAGATTGAATTGTGTATCCCCTTCAGCTTCTACTAAGGATTCTGTCTTTCACTGCAGACAGCCTGGTGTGACCAGTGTCGGGAGGAAGCAAAGAAAATTCGTTTATACCATAAATATTTAAGATCTGGAGGCTCTTTAATCTTGGTCAAATATCTTTGAGACAAGCTGAGATAAGAGCTTTTTACTTGCTCGAGATCTTGTTAGCGGAATTAGGTCGGATTGAAGATAGATGTTCGCCAGGTTTTATTTCCAGAAATTGTTGCGTATACCGCAATAAACAAAACAGAGTACAAGGAGATTACCGTGCACTTGATATTCAGCTGAATTAGAAGACCTCGAACACTGGATTTAGATTCTTTATTAAAATTTGCCAGAAAAAGTGCAGATTCCATTACAATGGTAAAATGTCGACTTAAAGGAGGTGCGAATATCTTGCTAAAGAACGATTGAAATGCTTTTTTGAATGAAAAGGATCAATTTTACAAAATGACTTAATATCATTTGTTAATTACATTTTTGGGTTTACACGGATTTACAAGTGGAAGACAAATGTTGTGTCTTTAATGTTTGATGGCCTGAAAACAACCGCATATAGACGGTGCGCAAACACAGTACCTGCTCAAATCAACTCCAAAGAGTGCCTGAAAATCAAAAAATAGTCGTTTCCTTCCTATCAGTTCGACGACGTTTCATACAAAAGGAGAGAGAATAGAAAAACTGTTATAAAAAGTCTTTAAAATAATTTTTAACACTTCCTTTTCTATGCTAAATACCATATTTTGGTGCCGTGCGTTTGTTTTCTTACCCTCAAAATTTCTGTTGCAAAGATATTTTCAAACGGTGCTCTCTCCCATTACACGTCCTATGAATTTGGCTGGTAGATTCTAGTTTCGCTTTATTGGCTATTTTAAAGTGTTTGCTTCGTGTATTACAGATACATTGTATTTTTTTGCATACTATGTAACCTTGGAAGGAAAGAGAAAACGAGGAAGGCCACTTGGTCTCAGCTAGACTTAAACCAGCTGAAGGCGGCAACAAGGACCGGGGTCTGTGGGGATTGATTTGTCATGTTGGAGGGCAGTCTGGTTTTACCGGAGATAGCGGAATATGATAATGTAACCTTTAATATGGGTCTCGGAAACAGTAATTACCTGAGATAGGGTACCTTGTATTAAAGTTAGACTCGGGACATGTATACAGAAAATTTTAAGACTATTATTCTATATTATCCCGATTATGTAATTTTGTTTATCACGTGACATATCCTGTGTAAGTCGGTATACATTCTTTGTAAAACTTTGCTCTCTCTCTTCTTTTTGGAATACATTGGTATACGAGTGGAACACGATATCTACTAAATTCTTGCCATCAGCTATAACGTAGTTAAGCCACAGTGCGATATTCTACTACCGTAAGGACAGTAGAATCTAACACCTTGCTAAAAATTCTTGGTTTTAGTTACGGACTGCTTTTGCAGCGCTTGTGAAAGGTTTATTCATGGGGCAGATCTGACTTGGAAACAGATCTGATCAAAAAAACCCATTTTGCTTGTCTGTAAAAGCAAGCAAGAGACCTTTCTCGCGTCCCTTAATCCTACGACAACTTAAAATTCTCACGTCCTATAGAAAACGCTCTTATTTTCATCGTCTGTAGAGATTTCCTTTTACCTGCGGTTTGACAGGCTTGAAGTTATGGAGGCTTATCTTGTCACCAAGAAAGAATTACTCCGAGTTTTTAGACAATTTTTGCAGAGATAGTAGTCTCAACAAGTAGAATACGTGCTTTAAAAGCGACCCTGCACCTATCCCTTGTCCTCAGAGCAGTTGACAGGGTTGCAAAACGAAGACAGAAAGTCAGCCAGAACTTTTAAACTTGCAAATGACTGTAAAAAATTTAAATTAATTATTAAGAAGAACCTGTCAATGAATTACGCTAAGAAAGTTTATTATAATTTTGTGTACTAAGAGAGAACGGAGAAGTCTTAATCAATTTTATAATTCTAATAGTTTCAAATAAAAGATATATTGATATTTTTATTGTAATAGATAGACATATTGATAACTTAATTACGTTTCTTTGGTTCTGAGGGTAAACATTTGTCATAGAAATAAATTTTGTCTACATTAGATAGAGTGTTATGACTCGGGTAAAAAACATGAGAAAGTTAAGTAGGATGATAATGGACGGATCCTTGCAAGGGAGGAGAATGGTAGCCTATTTGACCGAAACTTTACTACATATATTTTATCTGCTTTATCTTTCTTACTCCCAGCCATAGAAGCAAGGAAACATTTTAACATGGGAGGGCAAGGGGATTAGCTCTTTTGTTCGAATTTTAGGTCCAAATTCTTTGAGCGAATTTGAATTTGGCAGCTTCGAGTTTGATTTTCTATAGCAAAATAACTGATTACCGGTATTTTGGAAATTAAGTATTCGAGATTTGGCCTGAAGACAGTCAATTTTTTGTCCATTTTTTACTTTTCACAAATGTTGAGGTTATTCTATAGTGGCCTCCTGTCCCATAAGCCTTTGCTGGCAGCTGATGCCACGAATACATCCTATCTTGTTACAATCTCTTTATGAATTTATACTAAATGACATACTGACTTAACATGTTTTTCTCTATATAAATAGTGTTTATTGATGCCTGAATATAAGTAGACTGGGCTCTAATTTCTCTTTTAGGATACAACGAGTCTCTCATTCATTCTATTCTTAGCTTTACAGAAAATGTGCTACGCTGCGCTTGAGACTTGCAATGTTAACATGACTGGAACCTAAATTTGTTATCACAATGCACAATTTCTAAACTTGTTCTCTTTGATCTGGGAAGGCCTCCACATTATTCTTCCTCCTCGTTGTCACGCTTTGCAAGATTCAGAGGGGGCAGAGGGCAAGTGCTGTGTCATGTGCATATCGCAAGACGGAGGGGTTTTTTTGGATTACTTAGATGCATAAATTATCCATCTTTAAATGAGCAGAAAAGGCTCTGTTTTTTATTGTAAATGAAAAGGTAATTTGGCCGTTTATTGTATTCTTATATTGGTGAGTCACTCACTCACACTCACTAATCCTCGAACACGATGCGGTGCGTAGGGCCAACTTGGATGAAAAGTGCTCGCCAGTGCTGACGATCGGCAGCGAGCTGCTCCGCTTGAGATAGAGGCACTCCACAGGATCGCAGATCTT
>JAAAKL020014360.1:0-11987 GCA_010016065.2 Carybdea cf. marsupialis auct. non (Linnaeus, 1758) | reverse complement strand
TGGGGTCGTGAAGATTTTAGTTTCAGCTTTAAGCAGAAATATAATCTTTCTTTAATTTCAATTTAAGACTCGTCGTTATTGTGCACAATATTAATAACATTAATGAAACCTCCTGCATCCATTTTTAGTTTAATCTCATTTGACATTACATCATCAGTTTGTCTAACGCATTTACTCGATACATAGACATGGTATGTGATCCGTATATTTACTCTATTTACAGAACAAAGATACAATTTCCAAAAGTACAGCAATGGAGTAGCGTCGACATTGGGCGAGACATACGATACTGGATCTATCATGCACTATCCTGAAAATGCCTTTACATGGAATGGAAGAGCGACCATTAGGGCTAAGGACGGATCACGTATTGGAAACCGTCAGAAAATGTCAGCATCCGATATACGCCATATCCAAAAGTTGTACAGATGTTGTACGTTCATCATACACAATTATCTTTGCTATCCTTAACGATGTCATAATACCCGCAACTAGAAAAACGATGATTGCATTATTACCTTTGCGCAAGCCATAAACAAGCGGTATTTAGTGCAATGACAGCCACATTATTTCTTAGTGAGCAGGTAGTGGTTTTCAGAAGTTTAGAAAAACTGAGTATATACAGCTATGTTACATAAACTTTACATAACTTCTGGCCCTAAAACCGGTTTATTTTATCTGTTTCATCCTAAGAGATTTAGCGTTGCTTTGTGTGTGTGAGTGACTCTCTGCAGGGATACTAATAACGTAGTTTACGAAGACTTTGGAGAACACATTGCTCGTGGATAAATATGGGTAGACATCGAAACGTTTCAGAAGGACGGATCAGGGCATTCATGATGTTTTTGAGGAAGATATACACCCTCAAGCCTTGTTGTAAGCTACCCGGCTCTGTGAAGGGTAAAATTTACCAACCACAAGCAAATTAACAATTGCTCTAACCCACCACTAGTACTTGGTCCTTAGTAACAGCTTCTTCCTTTTACCTTTTGAGGTCAAAGTTTTTACGAAGCAGAATTTCATTTCCTCTACCGATAACGTCCTTTCAACAACAATTTAAGTAAATTTATATGCATAAATATTAGACAGATAGTGAGTAAACAGAGAAAATGTTGATAGGGACAAAATTATTCTTTTTGACGCACGTTTAAAAAATCATCAGGATATATGAAACTTTCATGTCCACGGAGTGGTTTGGCTTCAGTACATTTAGTGTTCCATAACCCTTTTCCTTTCCATCAGAGAATATTAATTCTACTTTCTCATATGATCCTCTTTAGTATTCCTACTGCTTTTTTCATTCCTTCCAGACAGCTGCCTGGACAAATACTCAAGATGTAGAGTTTGGGCACAAAAGTATTGTAACACCCAACGGCATAGAGTATGGATGCAAAACAATTGCTGTAGATCATGCGAAGAATTGAGACGTAAGAACCATTTAAGCTGGCACCTAAAAATACCACTGCACAGTTTTTCGAAATGCTAACTCATTATTTTCTCTTCGTTTGCATATAGTTGTAAATTGTTTAAAATTAAATTTATTCAAATAAAATTATGGTATTAAATTTTATTTGATTAAATTTATTTCCATTATCAATGTTTATAAAACGGAGCATTCCATTTTTTGCTTTCAACACTTCCATTATCTAATATATAACTTATTTTAATTTTTCCTTCTCCCTCTTTTCTTCAGAGCCTCCATTTAAGATGCAACCTTCCTCTACATGGTGCCAATTGTTCCTCTGTCTCTTCATCTCTTCCGTAGTATCAATCAATTGTTTTGCAACAAAAACTTTTCCTTAATGCTTCTTTGTTTATTTTAATTTCTTTCCATGATATCCTTAGTAATCTCCTTCTAAACAACACCAACACTTTTTCAAAATTGCCCCTTTTGTTCAAAATTACCCCTTTTGCTCCAAATTTACATGTAAGCAGCATCAAAGGTCGACTCTTCAATGATATTCCCCCAAATCCAATTTTGAGCAAGCTTTCTTCCATTAGTTGTTACTTGTTTCAGCTTGATTACGGACACTATTGCTCAAATTTGGAGAACACTGATCAACACCAAAATTCTCCTAACGATGAAATTTCCCTCTTATAGCAATGTTACGGCCATTCATACTTGCATATGTTCTAAGACCTAAAACTCTTTGAAACGTTCCCTTTCACGTAGGTAGGCCTCAATAAATCACAACTCCTGTTAAATGACCACATTATTAGATAAATTGATAATCTTATGATGTACTTGTTTTTTGGTTTTTTTTGTTATAATTAGAATGAAATTACTTGAGACCATTTATGCAATACAAGAGAAAAATCGGACCAGAGACATCCAAGAAAACCAGATAGAAATTGATATTATCTTCTTCGCTCTTATACATGCCTTAAAATGTTCTGTTGAAAATCATTATTATTTGCATTTGCTCAATGAGACATTGATAAACATTCACTCCCAATGTTAACGACATCTAAATGCTATTGCAACTATTTCTTAGTAAGAAACCATTTGAGTATCATCTGTGCATTGATATTGTTGATATTGTCTCTTTCATCCATTTTCAGAAATGCTTTGAAAACAAATTTTTCCTTTCTTCTTATGGTGTATACTGTGTTCTCTTACGTTTCATTCAAATTCTATCCGTTCGAGAAAGGTATCATCTTGTATAATAAGCAAGGATGTGTGTGTGCCGCGGAATAGGTGGAATAGGCGGCCACACCGCTTTGCCTATCATTATGAAACTTTGTATAGACACTCTCCTGCACTGGATGACAAAAGTGCATCCCCAGACTTCCCGGGTGTGTCTTATGAGCGTACTCCAAGTGTAATCTGAACTTTGCAATGTACATTAATTACATTACAATGTATTGTGGGCAAATTGCATTAGAAACAACTTACCGGCGTATTCTAAACTGGTATTACAAGCATAACTATCCCAATCTCATTAAAGACTTTCAAGTTCATTGACATTCTGCGAAAGAAATGGTAGAGCAAAGTCTGTATGGTGTCTTTTGTCACCACAGCATTCGTACACATACAGACAACAATATTTACAGGTCTAAACTTCCCGGGCAGCGCCAAAACATCCAACTAGACTAGAAAATCAACTAATAGCAACGGTATTGCATGAACTTTTATACAAATTTAATCATCAGAACCTTTTTTTATACTTTGCAACCAATGTTGCAATGCCTAAATCATTTGGATTCTTTAAAGTTGCCATTAGCATGCGCAAGCTAAAGACAGACCTTTTGTGTTTCTTTTGTTTTGAATGTAGCTAATTTGCTTCTTTGATTGTTTGACAATATCCTGATTTGCTATAAGAACATCTTCAAAATAGTTTGGCTGACGTCACTGCTACGGGTTACCACTTTGTGTCCATGTTTTTACACCAAATTGCATGAATAAAATTGTAAGATTTTCTTGCGGACTCCCACAGATTCATGTACAAAGTTGGTTGGTTTCATTAACTTTTTGTTCTGAAAAATCTCCCGATGCTTCTAGAAATCTTATCTAAAGGAGAATCTATTATTTTCAACAGATTTTATACCCCCTTTTTATGTTCTATTAATTTCCGAAAGTACTTTTTTGACGTGATTTGTATTCTCCAGGTGGTACTAACGTTGTGAATAATGACAACTTGCTGTACCATGGGCAATCAAATTATTATTGTAGCTCTGATATGTTGCCAAAACACTACCTTCCCATATAAATAAGAGAGAAAATTTGTAATGTTACTGTTTTCATTGAAATCAGAACAATGTCACCCACTCCTCATATAAGGTCTGCATATAATGTTTGATTTTTGGAGTGCGTCTGCCAGACCATCTGACTGTAGTAGAGTGACTTGTTTAGATCCTGGGTTGGAGAGAATGAGTTACTAGGACGTCTATTGGGTAGCGTCTCTAGTCACCATGTGGCATAATTTGAAGATGTAACCTGTGATACAAAATCTCGACAAGAAATGTTAATTGGATCATGAAAATCCGACATATGGACTTCCTTGTTGTAAATTTGATATGCCATCATTACACCACGGTTCCACACCAACGAGAGAAAGAATGGAAATTATGGAATATTATTTTCATAATGGACCCCATTACATCTCCCTTTTATATCTTGCAAGCATCCTAAAGCTCCCTGTCATACCTCTTTTCTGTAAAAATTTTCCTTTTTGTTGTGCATCTTTTGTGGGATATCACATTTCCAGAATTTGAAAAATTTTACGTAAGTTTGTGAAATTAGATATGAGCTTGTTTCGGACATTTCTTTTCTAGAGATGTCCTCGTATAATCTACATCCACAAAATACAATGTTTGTGCGGTGTACATGTTTCTGTGTAACTGTACTTGACGCAAAAACTACTGAACCAATTTTGATGAAACTTTGCTTGGACACTCCTCTGGACCAGGGGCAATTTATTAACGGATTTGCAGCCTCGGAGGTTTCGGAGGCTTTTGGAGGCCAAAAAAGGGCAAAAGTGAGCATTTTAAGGAGGAAAGAAGCCTCCAATCAAAACATGCAGATTGCGCTTGGAATATGCTCAAAATACGTTTCTAATTTGATATGCATACAAGAGATATGTACTATCCTGGACAAGGGACAGGTATTAGCGGGTTTACGTCCCGGACAACGCCGGGTACATTCAGCTTTCTCTCTATTTACGTTTTTCCTTATAAAACATTTCTGATATTTCTTCTGTCAATATTTCTGTTTTGGTAGCATCTCGTTCTTTAGGAATACAACATTTTGCAGTTTTGTTCTTGAAGTGTGAAAGAAAAAGTGTCTGTGATGAATCTTTATTAACAGTTGTGCCATTCATATATTTATTCTTTACGGAATTTGATTTATTAATATATTTATTCTTTACGGAATTTGATTTATTAATATATTTATTCTTTACGGAATTTGATTTATTGATATATTTTTTCTTTACGAAATTTGATTTATTAATATGTCTATTCTTATAGATATTCTTCCAGCCAATTGCACAGATAGATGGCCATTTTGCAGATCATTCACTGCAAGGCATTGTAATGATCCACGCTACAAGACATGGATCAGAGCAAATTGCTGCAAATCATGTCAAGCAAAGGTTTGTATTACCCTGCAGTATCTTGGTAGAAACGTAAAACTCGTGTCTTGTCAGTAACTACTCTAATTAAAGTAACTGATATTGATAGATCATTTTCCTAGAGAAGGTCCAAAATTAATTTCCCGCAAAAAGGTTGAAGGAGTGAAAGTATGAACAAAACTCAGCCATAGGGTTTTCGATGATCAACTTCAATCTGAGAACATGTTAATGAACACCGCATGATAATACTATATCAGATATCACGATTGTGTATGATCAGTAAACGTCCCGAATTTTGAGCACTTCGTTAGAAATGGTTCGTTTGATTGGGGAAATAGTCAGGTCATACATAAAGAGATCAAAAACAACCGCAGGAAATCACCAAAATAATTCACTCTCTGCATCTACACAACAACACCAACAACATACTATTTCACAAGTAAATGGCACTCAGACTTTACAAAGATAACACGACAAACACAAAATCAGCATGGCTACCACTTCCCAACAGAGCTCGATTCAAGCTCTAGCAGACGTGCACAACCCATAAAAATAAAATTAGCAACACCTTATAGTTGCAGAAGCTTGTAGATGTGGAAAGTGTCTCTCGAAAGGCAGTTAAAGATTCATAACATAAGAAACTTTACCATCTTAAAAAGCACCTGAATAGTATCAGCAGTTCTGCAGTTGTATATCAACATAAGCGTTGAGGGTCGCAGCCCAAAAGATGAGCAAAACAAGGTCAATCTCAGCTCTCACGAATGTATGCTATGAAATAACCCGTTGTACAAAAAGCACGAGCAGAATCTTTACGTGTGTTCCTCTTAAACTAATGATAATTTATCACAGTTACATACACAAGTCATCATAGCTTAAGTTTGAGTTGAGTTATTTTACAGCTATTATATTTAGTGATAAATGAAAAGTTCAGGGTATTCTGTTAGGTGCCCAATCATGTCAGTAGCTTGAATGTATAGAATGTTTCAACACATACATATGATACCCGCCAGTCTTCAAGACTTCTTGTACCTGGCCCAGTTATTGGCTATTTTAAGATGATGCACTCGATTACAATATCATATATGTACATGTTTGGCTCTACAGGAATCAGTACGTGGGAGACTTCTTGCAGAATTCCCGTGTTTAAGTAAAAGGTCGGGACAAAATACCGAAAATTGCAAGATTTAGAATCTTATTACCAGCAGGTTTACTAGTCACACAAAGTACATGTTTCAACAACAGCGTGTCCCCTCCTCCCCCACAAATACACAATTTGGTCTTGTCAGCTTACATCGAAGTCTCGAATAGTTCGTGAATTCTGGTGTTGGTGGGGACGCAATTGTATAAACGTACACTTTGCTCTAATGATAAATTCAAATCCAAAGTTCACATGTAAGTTATTATCAAAGTCTAGTGCTCGAAGTTAAAAAAAGAGAGTAAACCAGTACTCATTTTCCCAACATTTTGCGTATCTCATTCTTTGCTTTCTATTTTAGATCTTATTGTCTGAAGTATCAAAGGCTTGTTCCTGCTTGCCAATTTTTTCTCTGAAAAAGATAGCAATAACTTAAGTACCAAATTTCATGAGTACCCATTAGGCATCCAAAATAATCAGAATGCTCTGTTTGTATCATCAGCTAAGGAACGGCATTGCACAATTCCCTGCCAATGGTATTCATGTCTAAAAGATGAGAATAAATTCAGACAATATTCAATTGCAGTATTCATAGCCACGTTGAACATTGCTTTCACGTGTTCCATCAACTATGATTGGCTAATGATCATAACGCAAGTCCGTAGATGCCAGAAATTATTAAGGGAGTTGATCAGGTGCTTGACCGCTGCAGCCCACATAATCCTAAAATTCATTCCAAGTTACAAAGTTTTGATTTCAAAAACTTAGAACAAAGTGAACCTTTACACGTCGGCAAGCAAGCAATAGATGTAATAATGTCATATACGAGACGTAGCAGCACTAGATGCGTCTTCAGCGGAGGGTTTATGCCTCTGATGCTAAAATGGTGGGTTAAAATAACGGTGGACTCATTGGACTAGTGTTGTGCAGACGGTGTTGTGCCCTTGGAAAACATACTTATCTCTATACATCTCCTAAAGTATCCATACTTTCCAGTTTAGGTTAGTGTTAGTTGTACAACAGTCCACTGTTATAACTAACTGCTGATAAAGGTAAGTTGGCTTTTTATGCCTCGATGACGCACAATTTCCAATACTTAAAATAATTTCATCTTCCAACGAATAGGGGTGAAGTAAGAAGACTTACTGCTTTGGGGATTAACAGGATTGATAGTAAGTATGGAAATGTACAGGGATAAATCTTGCCCATGGGCCATACCGATTATGTCCACAACTGACTTATGTTTCAAGGGTTTATATTCTGGGTTAACTGACCAGTTTTTCCTTCCTGGATTAAAGGGGTAATAATATTTAAAGGAACGACGTGATATTTAAGCAACGAAATGTGATTTTAGGTTGGGCTACCATGAACTACTGGACCGTTTCAATAGGGTCTCTCACCATGACAGCGTTACTGCTCATACATGGCCTTACTTTTGAAGCAAATGGCACAAAGATATATTTGCACGGAAACATGTAAAAGGAGAAAATCAGATATGAGACAAATACTATTTTGGTAGAAAGGTTTGTAACGAACTGACCCATACATTAAGATATAAGAGACCGTGAGAAGTACAGGGGCCGACGAGGCGCATTTGTTTATGATATCGTGAAGGTGTCGAATAAGACAATGTTCTGACTAGAGGGATGCGTGATTAAAAAGCACAGACCAGAGAAACACAAGAAGTAAACCCAGCAAGATTTTATAACTCATTGTAATGTACTATGTACTCTTTGAAAAGTAACCTATGTGGCAGTGAAGTTCTTGTCTCGTAAGCAAAGGGAAAGCTAGCAAAGGGAAATGTCAGTCAACTTTATTCACAGACACGGAACAGATAAAAATCAAGGTCAAATTCTGGATTTTAAAGATATTTCTGGGCTTATGGAGAAGTTAAAGCGTACTCTGCTGCCTCATGGACAGCCTCACGGTAACCCCCCAAAATCACTCACATACACACACACACACACACACACACACACACGCACGCACGCACACAAAAGCTTTAACACACAAAGAGAAACACACACTTATCTACGCATATTTTTTGGACTTTGCAGTACAAAACCACGAGGTTATGGTTTACCTTCACATATTTTGCAAGCACTGGCTACAACTTAGACCGATACTTGATAAAAACCCCTTTTAAACAGATATTATTTCCAATGTTTTTATACTGAAAATCTCTTCTAGATATTTCTAATCAGCAGACTCTTTGATATTCGGTGCAGGCTCATCACTTTTCATTGTGCAACTAAAAATTCTGGAGTAAAAACCCTGCCTTTCCAAGGACTAATAAGGGAAAAGGTTCTGTAAGGAACAGTTTACAATCAGTGATTGGACTAACAAAAGCGCACCGAAGTTGTGACGTCGCAAAAGCTAAATCTTCTCTAGCAAAAGAAATCTATCTGCCTGCACATTGAGGGATAGCGTGTTTTTGATGTCAAGTCCTTCTAGAATGTGCGAGTGGAAAGGCTATAATACCTTTTGGAATTTACGTAATTAATCTTAACAATGTTGATCAGGCCCAATCTTTACTTCACCATTTCAGGTCCTTCAGCAGCTCTGTAACAAACTTTCGCGCAGGGAGAAAATAACTTCCTTATGAGGAATAATCACTCGTGCCAGCTTTTGTTGCTTGCGACCTATCTTGGATTTTCGTCTGACATACGATGTCTTCCAAGCCTCGACATAAATCTATTAAAACGAGGGCGAGAACAAAGAGACCGCCCCTAACGGGCGTTGACAGATTCTTGAAGAATAATACGAAAAATTTAAAAAGATGCCTTGCACAATAATGTCAAGTAAGAGCCGGGAGCCAGATAATAGTTTGAGACAGACGAAAGCCCAAAGATTAAACAGAGTGGAGTCTTACCGATTTTAAGGTACTCGAAGTTAAACCATGGAAAAAGTGTTGATCGATTGACTCATGACCGAGTTGTAGTTTGTTATATGCTCCTTTCACTTTGAGAGGATGGCAAAAAGTAGTTTACCAAAGCTAGCGACAATTCGTTGTTTAAAATACAGAGATATGAATAGTGGGATCTAATAGAGGTGCCACAACGTTGGTAAGTAACATGAATACCCGAATTAGCAAGTGTTAATGTAAGATGTATAATAACTAGATGTAGATGATTAGAAACATGAGTGAAATTGTTAATGAAGGTAGGACGCTCAGTTACCAAAATGTGTTTTATTTACGTATGGGGCTGGCGGGGATCGAACCCGGGACCTATCGCACATAAATGCCGACTCAGATACTGCTACTAAATAGTGCAATAGTCAAGTCGACAATTTGGGAGGTCAATACCGAATTTTCCTTCCTACCAGCAACCTAATGTTTTTCTGTTTTGCACTATTAAGCGGAGTGGAAGAGTCGGCGTTTTCATTGAGAGAGGTCCCGGGTTCGATCCCCACAAGCATCATTTGCATTTATGTTTATTTTTGATAGAATATGCATTTCATGATTCCTCATGTCTGCCTGAGTAGAAGGGGTCGAGGACCAAAACCCCGGTTGATAACCCTTACCATCCCTTATTTATTTAATATTAATAACTTCTTTTATATTTTTACCACACAACTTTGACCATTTGATTTTCTGATAAGCCCATGGCGTCAATTGCGACTTTGAACATATTCTTTCTTTTTGTTTTAGGGAGAGGAGACGCATTACAAGTAATCAATAATGGAGACAACTTTCTGCGCTCTTTATTTCTATACAAAACCTTATTTAAGGTCAAGCTGCATAAGCGCAATAGAAACGTCTAGAAATACTTTATTTCCTAAACAGCGTGAAACCATCTGATATATGTGGCAATATTAGATCGTTCACGGAGGTTCGTGATAATGTTGAGCCCGTACTCCTCTTGAGAAAGTTTGGACTATTGTATGATTTGCGTAAAACTATATCAACGACTATACAAACCAAAGCCTAGCGGAAAATTGCAAAGAGCTACAATGAACTGACATCGAGTAGTATGAAAGAGAGTTGTGTGCCTCAATACTTTACTTTCTTGTTAGAGATGTTAGAGACGCCGGGAAGATGCAAAATTAAGATTTTCTTCGCCTCTCATAACTTCCATCATCATATTTATTTAAGCATCAAAAACGATTGAAAGGAGATTTATGTAGCTAATATGGCAAACCTGTGGCTACCCTAACCCTAAATCAGTTCAGATATAATCAACAAGATTTCAGTAGTCTATGCAGAAAATTTAGCGGCATTTGAAGGCAAATGTTTTAAAAAAATTCATCAATTGGTTCAAATACCGTCAACTCTAGATATCACGAACCCTTCTCTGACACAAACATATTCTTTGGTCTGTTGAACATGACGCTCTTATGGTGAACTCTCGATATTTCTAATATTCTACAGATCGAACGTTAACTGCTTCTCTTGCAGCTCGAGATCTTAAGAATTAATTGTATATTTGATAAAATGTAATGTGTTAAAGCGTTTGGCCTTAATTTAGATGTACTCAAACCAAGAGTCGAGATACTTTCATGTATGTTATTTTACTACCAGGAGTTTTCAACTGACAAAAAGAGGCACATTTATGTTTCTAGATTGCCTTCTTTTCAATTTTTAAAGCATGTTAGTTTAGTGTAGTTTTTCCGTCCGGTATGGTGCCCATTTTACAATCCATGTCCCCTTATTTCTATGTATTCTCTATGTACCGTGACTAGATGTCATAATAGATTGATAATTCTTGTCAATCAGATGCATTCAGGGACGGAGTTTTTCGTATATCTCATTAAATTTGTATTCAGCTGTATTGTTTTAAGATATGACCTTTTCTGACTTATCCAGTTCTTTCTGATTTATTTTCTGAGCTGGCACAAACGTAAACCTTACTAGTTATATTTTACGCCTTCAAAATAGAGGGAATACTGTTAAATTTTTGTTTGCAATGTTAATTACCAGCCATTACCGAAAGGGTTCGAATGACTAAGATGATATCATTTTGTATTTCTCTACTTCCTTTTTAAACTCCAAAAAGTAGAAAAAAGTCAAATAAGACAGTCAAGAGCCCTAAGCTAAAAATGATGTAAGCCTACACCTGCTCTGCATTGCACTTAAATGTAGAAATCAGCTATACATTAAAGAAGGCAAACAGAACTAGTAGAAATGTGGGTTTTGAAAAGAATTCCTGGGATGTCATGGACGGGACATGTAACAAGTGAAGAACTGTTAAGAAGATCTTGGTGTCAAAGGGAGCTGCGAAAAGCTATCATTTGTTGGAGAATGTAGGTTAAGGGCGCATCACGAGGAAGAGGATCCAGTGAGGTTAATAATGGCAAGGAAATTGAAAGAAAGAAGTTAAAAGAAAACCAAGATTTTGAAGATGTGTTCTGTTTGAAGGAAGAGCAAGACGGTATGTGGACTACTAACAGAATTTTTACAGAAGACAAATAGTGGTGCTTGATGGAGGATCATGCTCGCCCGCGTAAGTAGACTATGCAAGTATATAGGCAAGGTACTGTGATAGATAGATAGTTAGGGGTGGTTAGTTAGGTAGGTAGGTAGTGGCAGGTAGTTAGGGGTGGTTAGTTAGCTAGGGGTGGTTAGTTTGGTAGGTAGCAATAGTAATTGGTAGGTAGTTAAAATATGATCTGGTAGGGCCCTTTAAATGGTTTCAGGAGTTTTGTTTACATTATGTTTCTCTTGCTAAAAAAGTGTACAACGTTAAGTAACAGCGTAAATAAAAGCAAATCAACGAGTTTGCTAACTGACAAATGTATGAGCAATACTCAAGCAACAAGTTGTATTGGTGTTTATTAAA
>JAAAKL020014359.1:0-11988 GCA_010016065.2 Carybdea cf. marsupialis auct. non (Linnaeus, 1758) | reverse complement strand
CCATGAGCAATAGCCAATGTTTTATTGTTATTTTAGATTATTTTAACTTAATGGCTTAGTAGTTCTGTTCTTGTTTTCTTGTTTTATATATATATATATATATATATATATATATATATATATATATGTGTACATATAAATATGAAAAAGGGAAAGACTACATCTCCGTCAAACCCCCTGTTCGAGGGGGCCTGTTACGTGAAGGTGTAAATCTGAGAGAGGAATCAGAATCGATCTGCATCGTTTAAAACTTTAAAGCCACCTTTGTCAATTACTTGAAGCTCTTTTCAGTGTATTCTCCGTATATCGCAAGGTAGAGGCACCTGATGCCATAGAATCAACGTTTAAAGGGACATGCATTCTTTGATCAATAGAACATTTTTACAATTGCTAGCAACATCATGGAAAAAACAAGGGTGTCTAAGGAATAAAATGCGTATACTGATAAAAGATTGGTAGTGTTATTTGTTTGTAATTGATTGATCTCTTATTCTATTATTGAGATGCGGGAAAATCAGGCGTGTGCCAAGGCCCCTAGAGCCTGAATCTCAGACAAAAGATGTGCCGTTTTTGTGTACGCCGCCCAGTGTTCTTTCAGCTTCGAGCTTCCGGTCGCATTTCTAACCAATCAGCATCCACCATTTGAAATTCTTTTCAATATGGCATCCGAAGGAGCTACTTTGACCCTCATAGTAAACACAGCAACATAGATTATTATGATAGAATGAAGTGGACTAAGCAGCGATGAAATAGTGTGACGAAGTGATCTGGATTAAGTAGACAAGGAAGAGGCTGTATTTAGCCTCAATAGCTTTCATTTATCATGTCTGTTTTACAGTTTATCGAAGATGCCAAACAAGATTTGGTATCGCCCGCTTCATCCGGGTTTTCTGGAAAGATTGGTAACTACAAAAACATGATAAGTAATCTGGACGAGGTGAGTTACTTCAACTATTGGATGTAACTGTTATATTTTGGTAAGAGCTATCCGTAGATAATATGTAGTTGTATGAGGTTAGAGCATAGTATAAGCACTGATTTTTCACTTATAATGCGAGTTTCGAATGTAGAGTCACATACTTTTAGCTGAGTGTGTCAATCTGCAGGGTGTCAGGTTTGAGGCGTTAAATGTTGTTGATGTTGTTTCAAGCCTTCCTCAAGAGTTCGGCACGGAAATGGAGGGTGCACTCTGGATCGATGATCGTAACCAGACTAGAGGATACTTTCCCTCCCCGATTGTAGAAAACACGTGATTTTCCCTGTGGTGCCCCACCTACCCTTTACTCACCAGTCAGCGACTTTTCTATATTGTTGGTTTTTTTCTGTCGATTTGCATGTAAGTTTGTTTTATGTGTATATATCTATATCTAGATATCTATACGACTGAATGTCAATGATCTGGTGCTAACTTCTGCATATTTCTACCCTATTGATGATCATAGTCTTGGAACATACACTTATACTAGCATCAACTAGCAACTGGGAAGTGGACGAAGCACTGAAAATCGAGCAATTCTATTCTACGAATTGTAAAGTGAGCGTTCGACAAATTACCGGTATCTAAGTCAATCTTTTGGGCTGGCCCTCTCTAATACGAAAGCTCAGACCGTACCCGTGCCTTGAAAATCAGTAAATGCACCTATTTCAGGTCTTTGAATAAAAATCATCATCGCAAATAACAAATTTTTTACCTATTTATGAGGCCTAACGTGGCATTTCTGTACATAGGATTAAAAGTGAGAGATTTTAATAATAGATATTGACTAAAGAATATATGAAGAACAAGGTCAAAATTAAGAAGAATGCAAAAACCTTTAAACAATAGCTGGTTAAGGGGAAATTATCACAATGTTCTCTTAGTTTTCTTGAATTGCTATGTTAGGATTGAGACATCCCATAGAGAGAAAAACATTTATGATTGAGAGATTATGGGAAAATAACAAATGTGACAAGAGTTGTCACTTGGGATGAAGAACTACAAGAGAAAGATGTAAATCAAGTATGGGAATGCTTGAGGGAACAATAGCAAGGTATGTACGCATACCAAAAGAAGATAAATAGAAGGTATCCATTGGGCTGTAGACATAGCATGTGGATGGACTTAAGGAGGCTCAGAAGGTGGCTAAACTTCTAGAGTGAGACTCCAAAGAGTATAAAGTATATTGCAAAACCAGATACCAAGCCAGAAAAGCATTGAGGTTAGCAGTAAAGGTTGCATTTTTGGAAGTATTGATAAACTAAGTTGAAAACTATTCAAGGGGTGGCTGATTTTGCAAATAAAGCCAATTTACTGATTTAATTTTTTTCAGATTGTCTTTACTCATTAAGACACATCTAACATATTACTATTGATGCCATGGTTGATATAGTCTTCACCCCTGTAAATGTTAAGAAGATACTGCAAACCTGAGAGACCAACAAATCTGCAGCACCTGATGACCCTCATCCAAGGATCCAATGAGAATTAGCTACACCACTAGCTTAGCCTTTATACCATGTATTTAGGTTATCTATGGATAGTGGTATGTTACCTAATAACTGGAAACCAATAGGCCCCATACTTAAAGAGGGTAAACAAAACAAGTTGACCAGTGAACATGACCTCTGTGATCTGCAAGGTCTTTAAAACCTTAGTGAGGGAAAGAATTTGCAACACTTTAGGAGTTACACAGGCAGTTCTGGCATCACATACTCTCTGGAGGACCTAGAGGAGTAGATAGGAGTTTCCGTAGATGCAAGCTGTGTAGACATGATATTTACAAAGATTTTGCCTAGTCATCTGATTCCACATTGGTGTCTTAGTTCCAGACTACTGGTTTGTGCGATCCGAGGTAGAATACTAAATTGGAATTAGGGCCTGTTGTCTTGACAGAGACAGTGTGTAGTTGTTAATAGGCACAGATCATCGTGGGAGAGGTCTTGGAGACTATCTTTGTAGTGTTTATCAATGATCTCCATGTTGCTGTCACTAGTTGAGTGAAACTATCTGCTTATGATACAAAACTTTATGGAGAAGCTATTAACAGTGTGCAGATTTAGTATGATCCAGATAACCTGCAGAGTTAGTTTGATAAATAATGCTAAGATTCCATCCAGATTAGTATGGTGTGATGAGGATGGGCAGAAAGCCTCTTAAGAATAAAGATGACATGAAGGTGGCCACCAGACAGTTGTACTTTATGACATGAAGCTGAAAAGTACACAGGTGTGCACATGGATAGATGGCTTAACGTCAGCTTTCACTTATAAGGGTGTGGATAAGGATATGTTCCTCCATATGTAGAAGGCAGCAATCCTATGTACAATCACTGGAAGTATGGTCTTGTTGTATAGGCTCCCCAGGGGCAGATCCAAATAGGACTTTGACTAAAGCATAGTGGATCTGGTTTTTGCATATCTCCAGGGGTTGAACTACTCTGAACAAAGAAATCATGTGCACTTAATATACAACATAAATCTGTAAGAAATACTTTAAAATAATTATTACTTATGTCCTTCAGGACTTCTAGGTATAATGGGGGAGGGGTTGATAAACTGTGCATTTCTATATATGTATGCAGGTGACATGCTTCCACATGAAGAGTTCTTTTTTATTATAACTAAGATTAGAAATGTGTGCAAAAGGCGTAGAATTGTGTGCAATATCGTATCTGTCCAGGTTTCAGCTCTTAATAGATAAGCAAGCAATCTTCTATAGGGGGCAGGGTGGGAGAAAGAAAGACATGTACAGGTGAAGAATAAAAGAGATTCATGCAATGAATTATTACCCCATTGCATGCAGAGCTCTGAGATTAGGTCCGGTAACAATCTCCCTTTAGAAACGTTAGATTGTTATGTAGCATTGTGACAAAATGGACCAATGCTTCTCAAACAAACTGTGAATATCCATTACCAAGTGTTTTCTTCTCAACTTTACCTGTCATTTTTCTGATAGACTTTGGGTTGTTTTTTCCACTCCAATTTTATTTCAGTTCTTTTGTTTTTTCTTTCCCAAAATTCTATATTCAGTAGAGTCTCTTTCATAGAGTCTCAGGTGTAGCAAAACATTTCATAAGGTTTTCTTCCAAATCATGGACGGAGTCCAAAGGTGCTTTCTTCATCTTTGATGCATTGTTCTCAGACTAAACAATGTGAATCATTTTATACCAGGCTTTGAACCATGTTTATTCACACACAAGTAATGATTTAGCTACTTTCTTCTTCTTCTTACAGCTGTTTGACTCAGACAGGAATGCAATCCATAAATTCAAAAAGTCTGTTAAAGCAATGCATAACTCAGCTCAAAGTGAGTATATGGTCATATATTATAATTATTTTGAAGGAGATGCCTTCAAGGAAGTCTAGTGTGTTTTAGAAACCTTCAATGTTTACAATATCTGTGATAGAAGCACTGTTGTTTTCCAGGTCTTGTAAAAATGAATAATCTTAAATGCTTTCTGATAACAGTTTGATGTAAGTAGTATTAACTGAGCATTCATGCTTGCCTTAATTGAAGTCTTCGTTGTGTAGTAAGCCTTAAGGGGTAGTGTGACAAATGTGATCAATGTTTTATATAAAAGCTCTAAAATGTGTTTGAAACACTTTGGTTCACACCCTACACCTGCTCCAATCATGTACATTTTAAGCAAATATCAAATTAATTATGTGTAGTAGAGGTGATTGAACTTTAGAACATGTGACAGTGATGATGCTGATGGTAGTGGTAATGTTAGTATTGTTGATGATTATTATTATGATTATTACTAAAGTAGGCCTATTAATGATTATTGATTACTGTGATAATTGAAATTATAACCTTTTGTTGCATGAGTGTCAGCACCATAATCCTTGCCATTATTGTTGTTTGTATGATTTCTATAATAACTATTTTACTAACAGATTTTATATGTGTTTCAATTATAAAGCACTGGTTTCAAGTGAAGTGACATATGCAGATAACATGGAAAAACTAGGGTCCATAGCTCTTTCAAGGGAAGCAGAAACTGGAGTTGGAACTGCATTTTTGAAATTGTCAGTCATTACAAAGGTACATTACTGCATCAATATTTTAACTTCCTCTGCTCACCACTCTTCTTCTTTCCTTTATTTCCTTCATGTGCAAAAGTTATACTGTGTATTAGGCATAGTGGATGTGTTAATATCCTCTCACAGACTGCTACTATTATAAGTCTAGGGTCCGTATTGGTCAAACATTGGTCACAAGGCTACACCCACTTAATTACTTTTTCAGATATATCCATCTTGTTTTTGCGGTGGTACTCGTTTAATCACGCTGTTTGTATGTTTAAAAAGGAATTGAGATGAAAATGGGGTAAATGGTGACTCCAATCTTCAAAATTAGAACGTAACCGGTCTAAGGAACTTATATCCAATTTTTTTTAGGTAACCTAAAAAGTCCTATGTATATAAAGTATACAAATGAAATTTGAAAGTGTAAGCAAAGGCTGTCTCTCCATTATTCCTGCTGTGAAAATAAGTAATTTGTATCATACAATCACATTTCTGAATATATAACTGTTTCATATGTTCTTTATGAGAAAGTCAGACCAACGTTCTCTCAATAAAATTGCCGAAACTTGTGCTGTTTAGAAATAAGTTAACCAAGAGCATATCAACGATGAGAAAAAAAATGGCGTAAAAAGTGCTAATTGCAGGAATAATAGGTACTTAATTATCATACATTTTTGTATGTACCACTAACCAAATGGATATGGAATCATAGTCTTTAAAATAAATATCTGGCCCTTAAACTACATAATAAACCTATAAAATGGAACAAGAACAGAATTAATCACGTTTGTAATAGGACATCATACATGAGAAAAAGGTGTTTAAATCTGAAAAGTCAGTATCACCTCAGGATAACCAACAGGAAAAGACCAACAAGAACAGAATATTCAAAACTGTAATAAAATTTAAGACAACCAACAGTTTCATTCGACAAAACGAAGAGGACTTCTGAAAAACAACTGAAATATTTATTTCCAGGAGAAGGCACTAACTAATGACTTGATTTATTGACACAATCCTGTTCGCCTTATGAAATACCACAGAAATTGCTTATTCCATTATATATGATGTCTTAAGGTAGGGACGTAAAGTAGATACTGTAGGATTAGTGAGGTAAACGTTGTAGGGATGCCCAGCACATGTTCAGAATACACTTGTAGCGCAGTTGACAGGCACAGCAGTAAGCAGTTTTTGTAGACCTAATTACAATACTTGATATTGAGCATCAAGTAATATGAGTATTGGTCACAGCCCTCATATGCTCTCATTTATATATTAAGCGGGTTCTCAAAATTTTGTTAAACATGTTTTACCACGGGAATTATTTTAATGGAGTTTTTGAAAATGCACATGGACAGCAACAACATCAAAGGACAATTTTTTGCAGCTCCTGTTCTAACTACAAATTTAAAAAAGAACCCAGACATAAAACCTGACATGGAATTTATCATGCTCTTTTCATCCTCTCTGAAATGCCTTTTATTTTCTATTTTGGTAAGTCAAAACATGTTTAATGACAGGAATTGAACTTTCAAATAAGTGACACTTTTGCTCTCTGATCTGGCCAATGTCCCAAAATTCCACAAGTGGAGCATTCTCACTGATATATAAAAAAACGCAAGAAAATCCTTAAAGATTATAATTTAGCATACTGTTCCAAGACAAAATTGTTCTTGCTCTGTAAATACTATCAGCTTGAAATGTGTTAAAATTATGCATGTGGCAGAAAATAAAAATATCACGTGAGGAGTAGGTAGGGATGGGCAACTGTATACCATCAGAGGCAATTGCCTTGTAAAAGATCCATCAAGGCATGGGAGGATATTAAATTTTGGGAGATTTTGCAGGTATTGTATGCTAATGACCCCATGACTGTTGCTCTGAACTTCTCCATTTTAATGTTACAGTATTGAAGGACTTTCATCTTGCCTATAGATTAGTGATGGTGAAACTATGATTTTCAGCCAATACAAAGTACACAATCAAGGTACAAATAGAGAAGTAAAACTGTTAGGTTAGGGCTAGATTATTATCCAGAATTTTTCTATGTAAAATAGATTTTGAAGCTCATAAAGAGGTCAATATGCCTATACTGGAGTGGTTTGAATGCTCCTACTAAATACTTCCATAAACCATGTTTTAATTCTCTTATCACTTGTTATACTATTGATCTGGCCACATTCATATAAACATGTAAATAAGCTATGATATATGAAACCATAGAAATGCACTTTAAATTTGTGTAAGAATCAAAAGGTTTATAGTTTTACCTTGCTTGGTAACTTCCAGTTTGTATCTCCTTGTTAAGTTATCAATTTTGTTGGTTACTATTTTTCTGTTGGTATATATCTCCATTTTTCGAAGCCTTCAAGAGAATGATAAATGAATGTTTGTATGCTACCACTAGAAAAATATGCCTTTCTAGAGAATACTTATTGCTTTAAACCTGATAACAAATATAAGAATCAAAACCATAAATGACAATTTGCATAAAATGATAAACCATCTGCAATGCCATCTACAATACTGGAACTATTGTTCATCTGTATGTCTGCCTGTTACTATTTTAATAGCTTGAATTCTTCATGGCATCAAACCAGCTACGTTTATGTAGAATTTATGAGACGTTATAGGTACCCATACAGTAGTAATGACATCTCTCTGTTGTGTAGAAGCAGTTCTTTTATCTTCAGACATGAGTTTGCCATAACATTGTTATGAAGCAATACCATGTTGATGGCCTTATCACTTAGTTGTGCTGATTGTGGAGTCACTCCAGCACAAGATTTGCTTTATGCCCCAAAGTAAGGATAAGGTGATTCAAAAGGCCCTATTTTAATTCAATTCTTTGGTAATAAAACAAAACATAGTTTCAAAAGAGTGTAGCCTAAATTAACATTCTACAGCTGATGCATTTAGGGCAGTTGATGCAAAACCTGCCATGGCAAGAGATTCAAAATTGCCACAAGTAAGATTTATATAGGAATATAAGAAGCAAATTTACTGCTGTAAAAACTCCAGAGATGGAAATTGATAACAGACTGTAGGAAAGGTTGCACAGGGGGAGAGAGTGTGGTATATCCTTGGAGCAAACAGTAGAATAAGTTTCCAATGGGTATATCTAAGATATGTTAACATCCTTGATCTCTTACCCACTCTTAGTGCAGTCAAGTGTTCCCAATTACCAGTAGATTCTACATGTTTATCATAGGCCTGATATAACTCTTTCATAGGCTATAGGCTGGCAAAAATTGGTTTAAATCATATACATATAGCTATCAGCATAAGCCCCCATTAAATATGATCCCAAATAAAACTGATTGACCTTCACAGTTCCCTTACAATCAGGGTTGCTGTGATTTTTATAAATATGTAACAGAGAAATTACCTTAAGACAACCCTATTTGAAGCTGGTATCACATATCAAATACAGAAAGACAAAACATAAGGGCCACACTACTAACATAACTACTGGTTGTGTAGTGCAATTGCCTTAACAGGATCTCGAGTGAACTTCCAAATACATTTCTAAAGACCATAATGTTAAGGTATGGTTGGTTGGAAGTTGGTGTCTGTAAAGGAATTGTAAAGGAGGAATTGTATGCACTCTCATAGTAGGAATAACTAGCGTTAAAGATCTCATGTGGTTCTTCAACATTATTTGTAGAGAGCTTATTCTTTTTTCTATTATAAATTCCGTTAGCATGCTAGTTTTTCAAGGGATGCTTTTAGCTAATATAATAAGAGAGAGTACATGTGTGTAAGCAGAATAGGCAGCCACGCCAATTTGCCTATCATTATGAAACTTTATATGGACACTCTCTTGGACTAGGGACAGGTTTGGTTTCATTAGTGGGTTTGCAGGCCAAAAGTGGGTAAAAAGTGCATTCCCAGACTTCCTGGATGTGTCTTATGTTTATACTCCAACTGTAATCTGCAAATTGCAATGTACAAATATCTATTGTGTGCAAATAGCATTAGAACCATCTGATGAGCATATTCTAAGCTGGTGTCCGTTGACAAGAACTAAAGAGTTTCAAGTTCATTGACAGTCTGCAAGAGAAAGGGTAGACCTATTTCTGTATGTTGTATTTTGTCACCACATTATTCCTACAAATACAGGCAACAATTACATTTGAAGGCCAAGCTTCCCTGCCAGCACCGAGTCATTCAACTAGTGATAAATAACTGTGCTGACAAGTATATGTTTCAAGCTGGAAAATAATTTATTTTACTATCAATATCAGGAGATTTGTTAGAGCAAAGAAAATAAAATTTCAAAGATGAAGCCATAGAATTTTAGGGAGATTTTAGGTTCATTGTAAGCACTCACTGTTGATAAGCTGTTTATATTCCCACAGAGAAATAATCCAGAATGACTGGAGACCTTCAATGGTAACTGGCACATCTTATTATTGTGAAAAGAGTTCTTGATATCATCAGTGAATGAGAGTCCACACCTCACAAATAGCCTGGTAACTGTACCAAAAGAAAAAAGATTTAGAGGAGCCCATACTTTTGTGGTAGTGTCAGCAATATGAGAATGGGCATGTTTTGTTTATAAAATGAGTATTTGAAGCCTTTGTATGATCATGCAGTGATCTGACAAACATGGCATAGTGATGTTGCAATCTCAGTTCAGTCTTGGAAAAGATAGTTTTGCTTGTATTACTGCCTGATGTTATGGACTACTCTCCTGGTTACTAATTATTATTATGTCAGCTCAACAAACCTATCTAGCTAGCCAGGACAAGAGTTGACATTAGCATTTATTCTGAATGTTGTTGCTTATGGCCATATTGCAACCTTAAATATTATGTTATGCCATAAACTGCTGCCCAAAATGTCAAATGAACTTATAATAGTATATATATACTATATATACCATATATAGGCCTACAGTATATACATACTCATGTATTTATATGAGTTTTTGATGAAGGGTTGATCAAAAACATTTTATGTTGGTTTATTTTTTGATAGTCTATATAAATTGAGTAAGCTCATGCTTCCATGTTTATTGAATTTAAATAAACTATCAAAAAATAAACAAATTTCGAAGGCAAATGGGATGAGCTTATCTTTTTAGAGCTATTTACATATTTTTGCTAGTTATATAGAGGTGGAATACTTACTTTTTTAGCCATAGAAACTACTAAAAGCCACAAAATGACTGTGCTGACCTACGATATAAATTTCATTGGCAACAATATTGCCACCAGTAGTATACAAATAGATCCTTTAAAAATTCTTACCAGTATTTCATATATAGAATTGACTGTACCATATTGACAAAATCATTTAGGCCTAATTTTGCTAACAAATAATATATATTACATTGACAAGAGTTGTGCTAGCCTTTTTATTTGTATTTCAGTGACCACTACCCCCTAAATATGTACGACACTTGTGAAAAGCACTTCAATGCCTGGCATGACAACAGCTACTACAACCAAATAGCATCTGCAAGCTAAAATAGAATATTATAGCAGAAGTACTAATAAGATGGCCTTGGAAAGAAGTACTCCTTAGTACCATGTTGCCATGGAATACCAGGTAGAAGCGGTTAAATTAGGGATGGGGTTGCTGGAAAGAGTTCCAGCACTTCTTTATGATATTATCTTCCTTTGAATCCATGTTGTCCAGAAGTAGAATTCTAGCCATTAGAGCTCACAAAACAAAGTAAATATCAGAAAGGGAAGAGCTTAACATAAAGGAATAGGTGGTGCATAGACCAAGTGGATCCTTGGCTCTGGAGTTCTAATAACAAGGCCAATAAACAAAACAAAAGAAGTAAATGTACCCCAAAAATTGGGGCCATAATGGTCCCGGTTCTGGTGTCAAATAACCTCACAGGAAATACTTTTTATATGAGACAATTTATATGAGAAAAGTTTGGGCATCATACATTACCCCACCCACCTAAGGTATTCCCTTCAAAAGTGTCCTCTCATTTTAGGTCTTAGAGACTCTCATAGTTTTGCCTTCTTTTCAAATCCAAATAAGATGCTTTATCAGTTTAGAAAAGGGTATTATTGGAAGCAGTGCAGTCAATGGCCTCCTTAAAATCAGACCTAGGAACCTCCAAGCCTGTAAATGACTATTTAGGCCATAGTGTATAATGTAAGTAATTTGTCAATGTACATTTATGGAAATTATCAAGCAGTGATGTAGTAGATCATTATAAGAACTGCAATAACTGTTAAGCTGGCTTTCATGAAGCAAAATCCCATTCCCACCCCATGCATCACACTACCAATAGTCTTTGTTTGGGCATCTGTATCACACAATGAATGAACACACAATGAAAACGTGTCAAATGTTTATGCCTGTTGTCAGATACGCTTCAAGTAACTTCTTTGGCATTGATGGCTGATGTTTATTTGAGTTCCATTCTTCAGTGTTTGAGGTCATTTGAGTGATCAATGTGGAAAATCTTCGGACAAAAGGCAACCTGCTTGTACAAGGAAGATGTTCAATTTTGAGTATTTGCATCTGACTTCACATTCGATGTAGTTAACGGGAAAGAACGAAGAAAACTGGAAAATGTAGCGCCAGTTATCAATTCTCAACTTACCTCCTACACATCTCTTCGTAAATCGGTCCATTCCGTTTATGCGAGCGTAAACGAGGTAGAAATTCCCTGCAGAGTTCAATGAACGCCAGTGTATCCTCATGAGACCAACTCACACGGTTTGGTGGAATGTATGCCATGGTATCACTACCCCTATGCAGTTATCGCAGTTCTCCACGATGCTCTTTTTCAAAACACGAAAGACGGTGGTCCAGGACGTAACGGAGTTCACGACGACGGACTGGGATCTACTGTCATACATGTTCTTTGTTCTGCGAAAGTACTCCGTCGTATCGGCACAGAGTAAGAATGTACAGAGACTCCACTTCGGGGCGGTCCCTCTGATGTCAACAGTTCTGTTATTTTTTATCTCCTATTGATGCCCTGTGTTTTACCGCCATTTT
>JAAAKL020014358.1:0-11989 GCA_010016065.2 Carybdea cf. marsupialis auct. non (Linnaeus, 1758) | reverse complement strand
ACTATAATTTTTTGACAATAGCCACTATTAGCGTTTTCCTTGTAGTGCGACCTAGAAAGATGAGCTAAGGTGTTTTGTGATTAATTAGCTCAGTTTAAGCTGGTTGTCACCTCCTAAACTTCCTTTAATTCATTTGGAATCAAATGTTTCTTCCTTTAAATCCTTGTATTTGCCCACATATAATACGTACTTCTCGAAGGGTAGGAACTATTAAAAAGGCTCCCGTCATTTGTCCAAGTTGAGGATGGATAGTGCATAGGAGAAACAATCATTTTGGTATATGTATGATTGATTGAGGGTAATCTAAATTTCGGGCCTACTGCTTATAACGACCTCTTAAAATATCATTTTTCTTATTTATATTATGTTTATTATTCCTGTTGAATTCTCCTAGGAAATTGTGTGTGATAATCATTTAATGAGGCCTTCTTTGAATTGACATCTTAAATAATAGTTGCCACTTGACTATACTTTTTTGACAATAGCCACTATTAGCGTTTTCCTTGTAGTGCGACCTAGAAAGATGAGGTAAGGTGTTTTGTGATTAATTAGTTCAGTTTAAGCAGGTGGTCACCTCCTAAACTTCCTTTCATTTGTTTTGAATCAAATGTTTCTTCCTTCAAATTCTTGTATTTGCCCACATATAATACATATAATACATACTTATCGAAGGGTAGGGACTATTAAAAAGGCTCCTGTCATTTGCCCAAGTTGAGGATGGATAGTGCATAGGAGCAAGCATCATTTTGGTATATGTACGATTCATTGAGGGTAATCTCCATTTCGGGCCCGCTGCTTATTATAACCCCTTAAAAAGTCATTTTTCTTATTTATATTATGTCTATTATTCCTTTTGAAATTGTGTGTGATGATCCTTAAATGAGGCCTTCTTTTGAAGTGACATCTTAAATAATAGTTGCCTCTACCCGTTTGTTGTGATTTGCAATTTTATTAAAGCCTGATTATTGTAACGTGAAGATTTACAGATAAGAGGTTGTGATGATACACCTCTGCTTAGTGTCAACACAGGTCAGCATCCTTCCTGAAAAAATTGAGCCCCTAAATGGAACTTGCCGCTCCCGACTTCCAGATGCCTTATCAAGAACTGTATCCATTGTGGGTGTATGAACAAGAGGGATATTTCACCTATGCTCGTGCTCTAAAATGCGTAAATTTGATGTTATATTTACCACTAAGCATATCATATTCCCATCCCTGAGGTCTACACCATTGATAGACAGAGAAGAGCTGATGTAGGTAGGGGAGGGAATGAACAACCAAGGGTTATGCATAGGATAAATTCTAGTTAAATATTCATGAAAAGTAATGTAACCGCTAAAGCATTTTATCAGACCTGATTTGATTCTGCAGCTTGATAAATTATCATGGATAATGCAAGGTAGTGCTGTTACTATTATAGAGGACACGAAGTCTGCTCTGTACCACAGCAAAGTTGCGGAGCACCAAAAGCTACAGTAAAACATTTTTGGACATTTTTGGTCATCGATAATACGTGATTTAAAATCAAAAAATCCATTACTATAAGTGAAAGGAAACCGTCCAGTCCTAAATGAATCTGTTTTTGTGACAAGTATCTATTAGGTTGTCTCTTTTCTACAGTTTGATTCACAACTATGGAACCAGATAAGGTCTATCACTAAAAGTACTCTTATTCATGGGCCCCTGTGCCATTATCCATTGTTTTGACAATTGCCCCTAGACACTTGGAGAAACAACTTTCAATGAAAATGTTAAAAATTCTTTGCCCCGTATATCTGTGGTGGGATAGATGCTTAGATGACTGCGAAGAAAGTATCTAACATAAGGGCGTTTGTCTCAAAGTTTCGCTTTATGTTCGAAGTGAAGGCCACCTGTTGAAATCATAGGGGTTAATGGAGACAGGTGGCCTTAAATGGGCTAAGTTAAGTGTGGCAAAACCAGGAACAAGACCCACTTTTGAAAGTAGCGTTGGTGATATCTCACGAAAGAATCCCGTAATCCATACAACCAATCAATGGAGCAAGCATTTAAGTCAGCTAAACCAGTTAACAAACACTATGGCAGTTCATTGGTGGCTTTTGTGTTTTTTAATATGCAGGTGCATCAGGCTTGTCTCAATATGATCATTATAAGCCATATGTTATCCTAGCTCTGGAGTTTCTTAGTTTTTTCTTAATCATTAGGCACTCATTTTTCTTTATTTTATCATACTTTTATAAAACTCTTCTTTGAGATATATAGATTTTATTGGTCAGCTTGCTGTATGAGCGATATTGTGATATATTGTTATCATTTTTCGTGTACATTAAGTTGATTGTACACTTGGCTCCCATTTCTTCCGGTCTGGCGTGCCAGTATCTTTCCTTACTATGTATATCCATTGTTTTACCGGCCGTCGTCGAGGCCGCCCTGCAGGCATTCATCCTTGACAGATTCTTCGATGTAGTGTTGCTTCCCAAGCTGACGATATGGCGGAATCACAAGATACCTTGTTTCAATGATGTTGTTGATGCTGTCTTTCAGACCCAAGACTCTTTTAAAATCTTTTATTTTCATTTTGCCTGACCATTATACAATTACTTTCAATATGGAATGTTAGTGCTGGATACGGGTCTTGAACACCGAACATCTTATAGTTAGTCAGTTTTTTACTTCCGATCAGGGCACCTCAATGTATCATTGATTTTATAGCGTTAATATTTTCGTCTCCAGGTCGCTGCCCAGATTTGTCGACAGGCTGGTTTAGTTAAGCAATCGAAGGGACTTATGGATGACCATGATGACAATTTTGCCATTGTATTTGCTGCTATGGGGGTAAGCTTGCCAGTTTAGTATTGCTTGGTAACTTAGTGCTCTTTGTAATAGGTTTTCGTACTGATTGATGGTACGCGTTTATAGCAGATGAAAGAATCAGGTATCATCTCACTCAGGAGGCACAAGTTGAAACGAAGTAAAGGGAGTAAGGGCCAGTTCTTGAAAACGAGTATAAATATTTACGACGTAAATTAACAGTAATTAATTAAGCAAGAGCAACCTTTCAAGGACATGTAAAGCGTAGGGCAAACAGCTTGATTAAGTACGTTAGCATGCCATTTTCAGGGTGGTATCATGAAGCATTAGCTGGCCTAGGATAAGTTGCAATTTGAAAATTTTGTTTTTGTTAAAAATCCAAATGGTAATATACTGTTAGAGTTCATCCCCATAATATGGTGGTAGTATTTATCTTTAATTTAAGCTCTTAAAATGGTGTCACGATTTCCTCCTTTCTATAGGTAAACATGGAGACTGCGAGATTTTTCAAACAAGACTTCGAAGAAAACGGTTCTATGGAAAATGTGTGTCTTTTCCTGAACTTGGCCAATGATCCAACGTGAGTTTTTAGGCCATTCATTTGTAATAATTTTGGGTTTAGGTGTGGATTAGTAGTTATTGTTATCCTTTAGCGCTTTCCCAAGCCGAGCATTTATTGTCTATTGCCATTCTTCGGGAATATAGTATGACTGTCGACCCACAATGCCGACTATCTAGCTTCTTGACAACAAACTACAAGAGCAAAAGAAATAGATGAGAGGTACAGATTTCTGCTTGGCCAACTGGATTTCTCCTGAAAGTGTCCTTTTCTCATTACCAATTCTATAATTTCTTACTTCTTGCCGTTAATGAACACGATCGTGTAACCACTCACGATTATAGAAACGGAAAACTTATATTACGGAAACGAAATGATTCAGGTGACATGCGAGAATTTTATTCCCGTTTCGTTCGTAAAAAAGACCATAAAGTTAAACTTTTAAACTAGGTGACCGATCGCCATCATTAATTTCTGTATAAGCAAGTACTTCTGACTGTATCAGAAGATATTTATCGCAAGAGGCTCTTTTTGTGTCTTTGTGTAAGCCTGCTATTGTAGGAAACGTATTCAGGGAGAAGTTTGATTGAAGGATTACCACTTTTTTGAAGTAACCCACCTGAAAAATAAGTCAACCTTCAGTCATACGGAATTTGATAATCGACGCAACATTAAAATTCGTTCACGGAAAAAAAGTATTAGATCGAAATAGTAGATACTAAAATGAAGTTTATCAAGGAAGGTTGGAGCTCATATATATCATTTCACATTATTGTTTCCTACTATGTTATTGCTGCTTGGCGAGAAAATTAAAAACAATTTATTAAAAGAAAAGTTGTATGAACGTTAAAAATCCCTCTATTGTTTATTTAGAAGGAGAGGGTTTTGACTGAGTTGATACGGTACTTATAGATTTCTGGGTTTTCTTAGAAGACGTATGCAACGCGACAACTGTGCGCTATTTTTATCACAGAGTCAATCTGGTTGGTAATGTTTGTGGGTGTTTACTAAAGTCCCTAGATACCATTATGTATTTGCGGCTTTACGGGTCTTCATTTGCATCTTATATGTTGACGCGCTAGAGGTACGTTTTCTCATTACACATCTACAGATAGCTACGCCTGTATTACTGGCCTGGACGTCCCGCATCGTTGCTACTGCTTTGCATTCATATGTGCACCTAAATGTTCTTCATCGTCGGCACCGACATCACTTTCTTGATTCATCCATATATTCGCGTATGCTCCAAATATTGTCAGGCTTATTCTGACCACATCTATGATTACTTTTTGTGTATCCAGTGTCGTCAAAAAGGTCTGTCTCTTGTGATGCATGAAACTGACATAAATTTTAACCGTTGCTTTTTTAGCATCGAGCGTATTATTACTCCAAGATTGGCATTGACAGCTGCAGAATTTTTAGCCTACCAATGTGAGAAGCACGTTCTTGTTATCTTGACAGATATGAGTTCATATGCTGAAGCTTTGCGTGAGGTATGTAGCTGCCCATTAGTAACTGCCATTTGTAGCACCTTTGTGCCTAGTTTCCTAAGGTCATGTCCTCTAGTTTTTGTTTTCAGTTTTTACGTACCTATTTTCGATTTTATATATGGTGATTCGGAAAATGACGATGAAAGAGGAGAGGAAGATGATGATAAAGTACGGTAGAATAGATCTACTCTTGCATTTCACAATGGCTAACCTTTCATTCAGCCCGCAATTACATCTTCTTATAAATCCAAATTTTTATCACACCACAAGAGGGATTTATCAATTACCTGGAAGCTTGAGTTACTCTTCCCATCGTCTTACCTGTATTTCATACAGGTAAGATGATGGGATGATTGAAATATAAATGAAATGATAAATGGAATAAAAAAAATGCTCTGTTTAATATACGCCAGATGCAAGTGTAAAGGTTTGGATCTTAA
This sequence comes from Carybdea cf. marsupialis auct. non (Linnaeus, 1758), assembly GCA_010016065.2. Taxonomy (NCBI): domain Eukaryota; kingdom Metazoa; phylum Cnidaria; class Cubozoa; order Carybdeida; family Carybdeidae; genus Carybdea; species Carybdea cf. marsupialis auct. non (Linnaeus, 1758). Next base: position 6,710 of record JAAAKL020014358.1, on the reverse strand, counting down.
ATAGTTAAGGGCATCAAGGGATGTACATGTTGCATGATAGTATGGAAAGCGTAAGTGTTGAACATGTTACTAAGTTGATTTCGGCACCTATAAAACTATATTGATTGCGAAGTTGTGAATGCTTGATACAAAAACCGGTTAGCCAGGGATCTTAAAACAGCTCCTGATAATATTAATGCGCGTCGTAGTAATAGACTTAAAACTTAGTATCTGTATGATTGTATCTATACTTTTTTGTAGGTGTCCGCTGCAAGAGAGGAAGTGCCAGGACGTCGTGGTTTCCCTGGCTACATGTACACTGATTTGGCAACAATTTATGAAGTATGTAATTTTTCAATCATTCATTCATCCAGTTATTCAGGCATTCATCCATTTAGTCATTCATCCATTTAGTCATTCATCCATTTAGTTATTCATTCATTAACTCATTCTTTTGGTCGTTCGTTCATTCAGCCATTTACTGCCTATAATAGCATGTCTTCCAGACTGTCTTGATATTATAACACGCGGTACTATTTTGTGCCACTTCTATCCACTGTTCTCTCATTCTCATCTCTTCTCCTGTGCCTTCGTCTTCCATCTTCTTTTCATTGCCTCTCTGAGTGTAAGTGTAACCTTGTTTACTTTGTGTAAAGTCATAAAGGGCTGATTATGTTCGAGTAACATTTGAGAGTTAATTGTAACACTGGGACTTCCTTTTCTCCCATCCACACAAAAGCATAAATTTCTTGTCACCAACGCTGGTCTTTTTATTATTTTCATTTTTATGTTGTTTTGGTTTCTGTTACATGTATTTCTATTGGTTTATAGCGCTATTTGGGGCAGGCAATTAAAATGTAACTCGTGTATCCTTCTTTTCATTGTAGAGAGCTGGGCGTGTTGAAGGTCGTAATGGATCTATCACACAGATTCCAATTCTAACTATGCCTAACGATGGTAAGCATGATCACGATTGTTGAAATGATATGCACTTCGTCGTTTCACTTTCCAGATTGAATCCTAATTTCTGTTTACTCAGAACATTTTATACTTGCCAGCACACTATATGTAATCTATAGCGCAAGAAATGCGAAATATCATCATAAGAATGTCATTGACTCACCAATCCAGAGTAGATACATTGTAGCCAGAATAAGAGGAAAGTTGCTTTTCATATTTCGAAATGTTGCTATCCTCCAAAAAATGCAACTTGAACTAACTCAGTTTACTTAACAAAACTAAGGTAATCAGCTAATGACGTTTGACTTATAGTTCGTAATTATCTATTACATAGAAGAATGCGTAATCACCATTACAAATCTGCGTAGTAGTACAGCTTAAAGCCTTGCCTCTAAACTGTTATTCGTTGGATTACAGGATAAAGTATTTACTGCCGTTTTTCTGCTTTCAGATATTACTCATCCCATCCCTGATCTTACCGGCTATATCACAGAAGGACAAATCTACGTGGATCGTCAACTTCATAATAGGCAGGTCAGTTGGACTATTGTCGTGTAGTTGGAATACTGGTCTAGTGTAGAATAACATTGCTAAGGCTCAATAATGATCATGATATTCTTTACTGCGAACATAAAAGTGTATCCATGACGCAGATTTATCGATTAACGGCCCCCATTAAGGAACCTATTATCGCTATCACGAAATACAGCTAAAATAGAACTGTATGTTTTGCAGGCCCTTTTTCGTCGCCTTTACGATTATTGAAAGTAGAGAAGAATCCACGGCGGACATACTCTCAGGGCAATACTCTTTGGTAGAGTTAGACTTTTCTATGCTTTGTTCTTGCAGTAGCAGCTATTACTAGAAGCAGTGGAACTAAGACGTTCTCAAGTTGTTTTAAGTTAATCGCTATTGTAATATGGTCATGGAGATTCGATTTATGCTATTGTTTGAAGTTAGTTTAAAATTAGAGCTACAGACAAAACCTGATGTGCCTTGCCCATTGGGCAAGTGTGTAAGATTTGGAGATGAGTTACAGATGTGGCCAGTAATCATTACTGCCTGTTGGTCATATGTAACAGCAGACGGGACGCAACATAGAAGTGGTCGTGACAATGGCGTAAGTTATACTCCTTGAAACACTTTCTTATTAACGAATTAAAAATTAATTGATGCCCTTTCGCAAAATGCCGCAAATTATGTTTGGAGTCAGGATTTACATGAACGCTAAATTGATCGGAATAGGGACCTCCTTTCAGTTAACGTTAAATGTAGGTATGCAGCTCTATAGCTGTACCTGTAAGAGGATTCTTAAACGGACCGTACAATTTTTTTATTTCTTTAGATTTATCCACCAATTAATGTACTTCCATCATTGTCTCGGTTGATGAAGTCTGCCATCGGAGAGGGTATGACTCGAAAGGATCATGCAGATGTGTCTAATCAATTGGTAAGAAATTTCAAAGCGGAATGTTTTTGTATTAGAACAACTGGTCATGTTTCTAGGGTTTTTGCCACAGTGTCTATGAGGGTTATAGTTCTTCGCTAAAAAGTTAGGACCCTAGTAAACTTAGGCTCCCATTCTAAAACTGTTTTACGTTTTGTTGTATGTAAACGGATTTTCTTCGAATAAAGATGAAGTTACCTTATAAGCCAAGGAAGAAGGACCAAGATACAAAAATGAACTAGCATTTTGTCCAACCTTTGACACAATATTAAATGGTTAGGCGTAAGATGAGACAAAGTAGTATTAGCGGACTGTGTTCAAGAATGGAGATAGTTGCTGCGAAGAGCAATCTGAGATATTGGTAGAAAATACCAGTGCATTGTGATAGGTTCGTTAAGAACTAAGATATTTCAGAGAAAGTTTATTTGAGAGCTGCTTCCGGGAAGGGAAACATTCACCACGATACAGAGCATGTATATTCCCACTATTTCTCAAGTCAAATCTTTTTAGTGAGTCACTAAATCTTTAAAATATCCAGTAAAAACCCGTTGATATGATGCCAATTAATGGGTGTACAATTACAAAACATGTGCTAGTACAGCTTATCACTCCCATCATCTTGAAATGTTGCAAGCTCAACATTATGCATCAAGAAGTGTGATTTAGCAATCAATGACTTTAACTTTAGGTCAAGTTTTGAGTCCTTGCCTTTTATTAGTAGGGTAGACACCGTGTTTGCATTACGTAAACTATGATGCGTTTATATTTATATAATATTTATATAATATTTATATATATATATATATATATATCACAAGTTTTTCAACATATATCTCTATTCATTGCTTTGTGTTATTTCATACCTATATCATCGATTGTGTCAGTCAGTTCCTATTTACGTAGATTGACACTGATGAAGGCCTCTAAAAGGCCGAAACATAATCAAGCCGGGAGGGGGGACGAAGCATCGGATTGACCAGTTGTACTCCGGTCATGAAGACGTGGGTTCGAACCCACCTGGCTTCAAGAATTATAACCGCATGGGTGACGAAAGCCCATCTCAAGTTTTTTAACACGTATCTCCATTCATTGCTTTGTGATATTGCATTCCTATATCATCGATTGTGTCAGTTCCTATATAAATATAACATATGGTAAGTATATTATATATAGGTACTGCCAAAGTACTCAGGTAACACCATCAAACATGATATATGCATTTGATATTTGATATGTGGCACTTATTAATACACAATATATTTGCTTCCTAGCTGATTTCAACTTTGTCAATAACCTGTTTGTTAGTTCTTTATATTGATCTTGACAAGAGTATCTGGGTTTTCAAGATCTGCTAATTTCGGTGACGATTGGTAATTTTAGATGCCTATCGTAAGTAATAGCTCTAGTTTGTATCGTTCGATTGCGAAATAGCTTTACTATTTAATGGGTGTCATTTCTTACTATTTTGCTGAATGCTGATGTTGGCGAATGTAATGCAATACAAATCATGAAGCTGTTGACCAGAGTAGGAGGAATTTTGTCTACAACTCATTAGTCCTCCAAAGGGTGGAGCGTTAAAATCTTTATTGTTTTTATTCAACAGAACTGTGCTTGTTTCTTTTAGTATGCAAATTACGCTATTGGTAAAGATGTGCAAGCAATGAAAGCTGTTGTTGGAGAAGAAGCTTTGACTTCAGACGATCTTCTGTACCTTGAATTTTTGCAGAAATTTGAGAAGAATTTCATCACTCAAGGTAAATTCTTGTGGAAGTTATTTACTGGCTCAAAAGCTTATTATTTCATTACTATTCACAAAGATATGAAATGAATAGAGGTCATTCAGAATCAGCACGTTGACTTCCTTTTCTAAGTTGCAGGCACGTTACTTCAGACCATTTCTTGATAGTAACACTTGCATGATTTTGAGGGCTCGAAGTGATATAGTTGGGAGATAGCGCGATGCTTCTCATAATAGGAAGAACTTACCAAACTCTTTGCACGTAATGAGTTATGTCTTCTTATAGCATTGTACTTTGTCTTGTTTAACAAAATAATAGTAAGTATCACTGGGGATTTAGCCGTGTCTTCAGCCTGGTCACCTTACCCTGACGTACGCTGAAATTAAGAATGCATCCTTAATGTTGCTGTCACTGGAGACCAGGGCGTAGCACTGGTATGGTTTTTACTTACAAAGATACTTAAGAATGTCTTTTACAAGCATTCAATCTGCTACGGTGTGGCACAAACTGTCCGAAGGTTGCATATTGGTTATAGTCAAATTTTTTTCACATTGAGATAGTGATTATACAGTCGAGGGGATAGAGCGTGTAAGCTTTAAGTCCAGCAGCTTGCCCTTTGGTAATGTCGTAAGTGCGGGCAGCTCTAACAACTTTTTAAAGGTGGCCTATCCAATCAAAGATAAGGTCTTTAAGTATAGTACACACTGTCAAACCATGGGATTTGTACGTGAGCTGATAATGAAGCATCGATGAAACCACTATTTTATGTATTTCTTAATCATGAATCATCATTTATTGTTAATGTTATATGTGATATTATATGTCGTTTACAGGAACATACGAGAATCGATCTGTGTTTGAATCCCTTGATATTGGTTGGTCGTTACTGCGAATCTTCCCGAAGGAAATGTTGAAAAGGATCCCACAGTCTACTCTTGCAGAATTCTATCCAAGGGATGGAAGGCGAGACGAAGGGAAGAAATAATCAGTGATCTATTAATAAAGAATGGAGTGCCACGTGAACTGATAATATTCAAGTTTCTATACCTGCCCTAAATTTTTCAAAAAATAAAATTTAATAAAATGTAAAAATACGAATTTATTACTTGTATCTCAAATTAGATCATAGGTGGAAATCTGTATCAGGGTTACAGCGGCACGTAGTATTTGCACTTAATGGGGTAGAAATAAAAGCATGTATACTTTCAGTACGTCTTTGAATTGAATATATGTGTTAGAAGGAAATCTTATCAAATGTTCAGTTTTTGCAGTGGGTCTAATATTGGGGTAGTTAATACTTTCACTTGGTTTGCGACTACAGTTTGACCAAGTTTCTGTCGTTTGCAGTTTGTCGACATTTGAAGGGCCATGTGCCATTTATCATACACTGCAATCCACCGTGGATCTATTCAGTCTCATTGGCCAAAGGGACGTAATTAGCCACAAAAAAACTACATTACATATTCAACAGACCAGTGTTTTATCTGCCTCAGTATGTAACTCTGAACTCAGTTACGTTAATTCACATTGTCAACAAGCCTTCAATAACTGGAAAGACTAGGCGTCTGTATTGTTGCTTTTGCTGCTGTGTCGTTACCGAACTTTAATATACGGGAAGATCGATGTCAGTGATAATTACTTGTACCTTAGTTTCTTTGTTAGCGAGTGTTGTAACTTACGATTAGTTGAATGATTAAACCATTGCTAACGTAATTTTCTCTTTTGTGAAATGTCTCCTGTCCATTACCCTTCTATTTTTGCATAGTGGTATCGACGAATTTTTTAAGGGCATTGACCCATTTTTCCAAAAATGGTTACGTTTACCCGAAAAATTAGGAACAAAATCTAGGCAAAGGATGATCAATCATCCGCTTTTCATCAGAGAAAAGTTCAAGGAACATCAGAAGGTACGGGGTATTAAAACAAAATGTTTTCTTCTTTTCTTACTTCGGGTATCAGTTGGTGCTTCTGGTTGCTACCCTAAACATCTCATTGGCGCCTGGTGCTCAGGCTTGTGTGTTGATGGCTCACCACCATAGCATCAGTTGGGTTGCTTGCCAAGTTGTAAGGGAGAGATTCGGGCACGTTGGGAAAGATGTTTCTGCTTTTACTATGATCGAAGGAGCAAGGCAAATGTACAAAAATGTCTGATCTTGTGACCATTTTGTTTTGTAATGACGCAGTGCATTTACTAGACAGTCTCAGTTAGTCGATTGTGTTTGTTAGTAGCATAATATCAATTTTACACGTAAAACGAAGCAAAATATAGTATAACAGGATATGGTCACCCACCACCAATGGGTCTGTATCACTCGGTGTAATTTCTAAAGGGCTTAAGGGTGTACATACCATATTTTAATCCCATACTTAATGATCGCATTGAGAAAGCCTCCCTTGAGATCAACTCCGGCGTGGCCCATCTATCTTCATCAGAATTCTATGGGTGCAAGGAGGTATCAGCGGCAATTTCGCGAATAACGGGAGAAATGGAGGAGTAGAAGCAGAAACATATATATACAAAATACAATAAAACATTGGCTATTGCTCATGGCGAGCTTTCGGAACATTACATTCCTTCTTCTGGC
>JAAAKL020014357.1:0-11989 GCA_010016065.2 Carybdea cf. marsupialis auct. non (Linnaeus, 1758) | reverse complement strand
CAATCTAAAAATACATTTACCACATAACCAGCAGTCAATCCGGATCCAAAGAAAAGATCATTGCGATTCCACAAAATATATCAATGAGAGATCCTTTGCCACATAACTATAAGTCCTTCCTCAAGACCAAACGAAAAGTCCTTTGTAATCCAACGACAAGTTCCTCCGAAAGCCAAAGAAGAGTCTTCTCAAATACTATGAAAAGTCAATTGTGTTCGACGACAGGTTCTTCCGAAACCCAAAACAGAGTCTTTTGAAACCCTATGAAAAGTCTTTCGTGATCTAACGATAAGTTCTTCCAAAGGCCAAAGAAGACTCTTCTGAAACCCTATATAAGTCCTTCGTGATCCAACGACAAGTTCTTCCGAAAGTCAAAGAAGAGTCTTCTAAAATACTATGAAAAGTCAATTGTATTCGACGACAGGTTCTTCCGAAACCCATAACAGAATCTTTTGAAACCCTATGAAAAGTCTTTTGTGATCTAACGATAGTTCTTCCAAAGGCCAAAGAAGACTCTTCTGAAACCCTATGAATAATCCTCTATGATCCAACCACAAGTTCTTCCAAAACCCAAAGAAGAGTTTTCTGAAACCCTATAAAACGTCCTTGTGATCCAATGACAAGTTCTTCCGAAACCAAAAGAAGAGTCTTTTGAAACCCTAGGAAAAGTCCTTTGCAAACTGACCAGAAATCTTTAAGGAGAATAATCTAACAAAAATCTCTTTCGAGACCAACCCAAATGTCCTTTATAATCCAACGACAAATTTCTTCTAAGACCCAGCAAAGAGTCTTTCGAGGACGTATTGACAGTCCATTGCGAGATGACCAGAAATCTTTCGGGACACATTTGAGACCAAATAGGCAGGGTGTTTGCAAAAATCTTATTTGGAACCATTGATCTTGATGATGTGAGCATAAACAATTTTAGATTTTGCATTTAATATGATTGGGTGACACGAATCCCATTGTTATGCCCCTTCGGGATGGAAAACATTCCTAAACGTTTCTTACCGCAAAAGTTGGGTGTACCATTTGAAATAGGCTATGGTTCCAAAACAATTGTTTACAATATCGCATTTCTGTCTCCTGTTGCTGTAAATATTGCAAAAAGCATATCTGAGTGGTGTCGTTCATGTTTCGCAGTAATGATTATGAAAATAAGACAGCAAATAATTTCTGTATCCCTGAGATTTAACTATGTTACCTTCACAGCAACTACATTCACATTCTAGAAGTGTACAATCTATTAACACGTTCTTTGTAAAAATTATATTGTTAGCACGCTTCTAAAACATCTTTTGCAGACGAAGAAAGACTAGGTTTATGAGATAAATAACCTTTCTAATATACTATAAAATTTTACAAGCCTGATAGCATTAATGCTTTACAACTGATGGAAATTGTTCTCAGTAAAAAAATGTTGGTTCTTACAGAACTTTCTATGGCTGTTCCATATCCAAGGCCGCCTTAAACCATGAAGAAGTAGCCCAGATCCAAAGGGTACCACACAAGTCTACCTATGGCAACCGGCTTGAAAGCTGTCCTTGCATACACTACTTGTGCTATGGCGCTTTGCAAATCTAAGCATACGTATTTACTAAATATGTAACTCGCAACCCGTTCCTAGTAGTGGCTCCGACCTTGATCAGGGTGAATATGATAAAAAAATAAATAAATGAATGATAATACTTCATAGCCTTCTGCCAATAGCTAAGGAAATGAAATTATAAAAAGATAAGTTTTAAGATTTCGCTTGAAAACGTTCACAGAACAACTACGTTTAATATCAACAGAAGAGCACTCCTTAGTTTTGGGACCCACCACTAAAAAGGCTCCATCTCCGTATGTCCTCAGTCTTGATCTCGGTACGTGTAATAAAAGCTCTTTAGAGGATCGCAAAGAACGCGTAGTTGTGTTGCACTATCGAACAAAGATAGTTTATTGACGAAAATGACCGCTTATTTTGATTATCTTGATTTCGTCATTTAGCCATGGACAATTTAAGAGCGCCCTCGCTTTACGAAAATATTCGTAACGGAATCGAAAGTGTCACGGGATATTTCATTTGGTAAGGTTCATATTACCTCCAAGGCACATTTTATACAATAAATCATGAAAGGTAAATACGATGGCACAAGAAGAATTAACAATTTGATTCATTACACATATTAAATTTCGTGCAAGAACACGAAGAAGAAGCTGGCAAAACACTTGTTAAGACGAGGAAAATAGCATCCCATTCCTTCAAGCTCAATATCAAATATATCTTACATCTTTCCTTATGATCACTGATATCAAATTAATAGTCATCCCATATCTATGAAGGCAGATGATATTCATACATGAGAAGAAACTCATTGTAAAGTAATCAAGAAATATTTCTGTCATCTGCCGATAGGAAAAAAATATAATCCTTCCTTCGAAGCCACAAACATGATCGCCTTGTGACGTCAAATCGATAAGAATATTTGCCGAGGGATATCATTACCATATTTTCTGGACTGATTGGAATGCAAGGTATTCTTCTGCAATCTCAAATTAACATTTTAATACACGTAATGTAAGTTCCATGAAATTAAAACATGGGCTGGAACATCGCCGAAAAGGGTTTCGGTGCCAGCGAGTTTGTAGCCCTTCACTTCTTCCAAAACTTAAAAACTATTTTGAGAAGATTGAATTATTACCATTCAATGATACCATGGACAATGGTTTAATTATTGAAACTCGACTCCATAGTAAAAACTGTGACAGTTCGCCACAATTTGCATGATTTAAATTTTCAATGGCATCAAATGCGTATTGGCGTTTGCCCTATTTTTTAGATTTTGTTTCATATTCTTATATTTACTCGTTAGTACCACTCGTCCTACATATTGATGAATAAAGAATCTATTTATAGAAGTCCGCAGGCCATACTTTAGTTCCACCGGATGAGCTGGAATCCAGTATCTCCAGTAACATGCAACAAAATAGTTATATCAAAGGAGGATTCCATGCCTTGTGAGTAGGGTATCAGGTACTTGAATTTGAAATAGATGTATTCTATTTTATGGCATGAGCCTTCTGAATTTCCCAGCTGCCAATACTGAGCCAGTTTACGAGCTGCACGTACCCGCCTAGTGATGATGTTATCATAAACGCTTTCTAACCATGTGGACTCCTAGTTTGGGGTAAACCGTTTATCTAAGAATACCATACATTTGCCCCACCTCAAATGTAATCTTCTGTGATTTGACTTTTGTTTTGTACTGTCATGATCTAGACTGGTTTCTACATAATGTATTATTTGATAACAATACTTTACGTTTTTATGTCTACCTCGTGAAGTCCCATGTTGCATTGCAGCCAAGGGCATATATTCCACATTATTAGGCAAAGATTATTACACAATACTTGTAACTTGACGAGGGTGGATTATGTGGCAGCATTATATTTATCTTGGAGGTTTTCCAATACCAAAATACTATTCCTCAATTACATTAGTCGACTGTTAGCCCTACTGGGTGCTATCGGTAAATCGACACATGACTTATGCTCCAGCTTTAAACACTGTCATAAACCTTGACCTTTCACAAATACTAAAACGAAATTATGCGGATATATAATAGAGGGTGAACCAGAAGTAATAACTCTGAATCAACATCAATGGGCACACCAGCCAATTTTTTCGGATAGGAAGATTTGATTTGCCCGAAAAATTATCAGCAAAAGTGAGGCAGAGACTGTTCGATTATCGACGTCTAATCAGAGAACATCTCAGAAAACATATAAAATATTATACTTTATCAAAGAGAATGTTAAAATACATCTTTCCTATTATACATTTGTAAGCAAATAAGTTTTATTCCTCTCATTTCATTAGTTGTCCCTGGCTCGAAAAATTGATGATTACCCTACAACTTTTGTTCCCCGGCTCGCACGCTTATGGATGGACACTTAAAAAGAAGATAGATAGTTTGGGCGAGTATAAAAGGTAAAACGAGTTAAAGTTTATATTCGAAATGTTTGTTGATGGTATAGAATAATAAAACTGCACGAAATAGCGTATTCATTTTTTTGTCTGACACTCCTCAGAGTACAATTCGTTAGAAGATAACCTGAAAAGGGAACCAACGAAACTATTTATCTAACTGTGTTTTACAAGGTAGCCTATTTCGTCCAGTTTTAAAATTCATATGAAGTTAAAATGAGTTGAGGCTTCTCAGCTTAAACGAAAAATTGATTACAAAATCGCGTTCACTATCCCAGGTTAACAATGCATACTTTGTGATAGAGCCCACATGTGTTACATCGATGCGTTTTGGAGGTAATATCAGCAAGCGACTCCAGATGCTTGATAACCGCTTCAATAGTTAGCTTTTTGGTAACAGAAGATATAGCAGCTAGAGGTAACGTGTCGGCCTCTCAATCAGCCGTAAATTTTTTCTTTACAATAGAAATGTCACCAAGCAATAAATTTAGCAACCTTCTTCTGAAGGTTTGCCAGATAAATGGTCACTCTACCTATTATATTCGACACCAATAAGATCTTCATTACGTACAAAACAGAGTTTGACAAAAAAGTTTTCATAATGCTTTATCTTCATATATTGAACACTAAATTTGGAGTGAGGCTGGCTATTCTTAAATTTTTGTCCGTTTTGAGGCTACAATAATCTATATTGGTGCTTAATACAGATGCTCCTTGACGGCCACTATTGTTGTCATTAAATAGCGAGAGAAAGGAAATATTGTATGCTCTTTTACATCGTATAATGTTTATCAATTTTGCCTTCTTCAATGTTTGAGATATTTTGCAAAAAATAAGGTGCGTGAATAATCACATACTGACGTGCTTAAGTATTTGCAAAGTAACGCAATGCGTATCCGCAAAAACAGTTTATAAAAAAACATTTCCCCTGGTGAACCGAAAAGAAATTAATAACTATGAATTGGGTAATTTTATTGCATAAGTATCAGAATGCTGAAGCGTGCATTTGTGAATACAGAAAGGATCATAATCATGATACCTCTAGTTGATGCAAGAACTAGTTTGTAACAGACCTTTACGTCTGAAAGAGGGGCATGAACAGTGGTAAGCAGTAAAACATTATAGGATCTTAGTCAAAGAACTAATTGATAACCTATTGGATACTGACTGTTCTCTTTGGGCATGGCAAAGAAAGACACCATGGAGATAGATGACACAGTTTAAGAAAATGTAACTTACTGATATGTAATTAAGTTAGCAAGAAGTCATGAGTGGAAGGGAAAGGAGGAGAAAAGCAAAACGAAAGAAAAAGGTAGAGAGAAAGAATAGAGAAAAGCGGGAAAGTATGAAGCCAAATTAAAGAAAAAGAATAAATAGGAGGTATACAGAAGAAAAATTATGCCTTTTGTAGATAGAGATGCTAGCTCATGATGTTTTAGGTTATTGGGTAACATCAAGTTGTCATTTATAACAGGAATTGACGAAGTTCCTAAATGTTGACAAAAATAAAACTTAACTGTTAAACAGACCTACTGTGCTACAATTAAAGGACTCTTATATTCTTTGTTGCACCATGAAAATTTCAAAATAACTGGAGGTATCATTTACATTGCCAGTCAGCCGCCCACTATATCAAAATCACTATCTTCATCTTTGTTGTCATTGGGACTAGTCTGAACCTTTACATCGGAAAGTATCATTATAAATCATCACTTATGTCTATCAGGGATTCATCATCAACCTGTTGCACATGCAGAGGGGTCAAAGAAAATGATTCCTGCGCTGAATTGCGGTGAAGATGAACCTTAAATAGTTTTAACCTTCACAAAGCTTTGAATGGTGCATGTATTGGAGTAGCCATGGTTTTTCCTAAGATCAGCCACACACGTTGTAAAACTTTACTAAAAAGGCAAATCTTACGTTATCCTTGACTCACATAGAATCAAAGCCAAAACATAATGGGCGATGGCTTTGAGCCTACCAAAAGTACTTTTCACGAAACAATATTTGGGTTCTTTGAGTATCATACCCTGCAAATACCCTTTCCTATAACACTTATATTTTATATGTCTATCATTAACAATTTCAAAGTATATTAAAGTTCAGTTTTATGAATAAACAGTTGATTCAAACCTTTGTTGATCTTGCAAAGAAAATCAGTAGTACTGTAAGCTTGGGTGCCCGTAAGTAAACGAGGCAAAGTAACTTTTGGATGTTCGAGTTTAAGTTCTGTTTTATTTGAAGAGGCAAATCAAATTATCATTCCATCAAACTGTTTAGAAGATCGATTTGAAAAGCTCTTGGTGTTTAGGGTCATGTATTGCGTAGCATTTTTATTATATTTTCTAAATCTAAGGAAAACAATCACATCTCCGTATTATGTTTACTCTTACAACTTGTAAGCAGTGCCTTTCTTGGTTTTCACAAACTCGCAAATGTATTAATCACCAGATGAAGTACGAAACAATATAATATTGGAGGATAGGAAGGCGTGCGGAAGTTCAGGATGAAGCTTTCATCGCGTTTTGACAACCCAGCATTCAACTCCACTAGAAACTCTTTTAAATGTCAGCCTTCACAATATTCAACAAGGAATTAAGATCGTATATTTCAGTAAAACCTTCGCCAATAATTTTAATCCATTAAAAATTTATTTTCACTCCTGTTTTAATGGATTTTATTTATATTTTATGACGTATAATTTTAAATGGCTAGAGTCAAATTTGACCACGAGACACCTATAAAGCTACTCTACAATCGGCAATTTCCGAAACGAATCATTAACTTGGCAACAGGCCCTCTCAGTGAGCTTTCACTTTAACCGTAATCCAAACTTTTTATTAGGCAGCTCTTGCAGGAGATTCGAAGCGATGATGTTTTCCTTGGTGTTCATTTTTAAAACGTAAATGACATCTATATCGCCTTGATATTACGATAATTCTTCGAAGAATGTCTTAAACAAACAATATACTCATCGATTTCATCCACTGATAAAAAATACTAAAATTTCCTTTCCCACGGTAGATCGATAAATAATAAGAACAACAAAAATATTGATTTTGTTAAAAAAAGTGTGGGAGGACAATAGGCGATCGCGATATTCAGGACTTAATAACAATATGGCTGATAACTTTTAATGAGGTAAAAGAGAAGTTCATCCTTTATTTACTCATAAACAAACCTAATAAAATGAGATCATATCTAGTGAAAAGGCAAACATGAAACAGCACCCACAAATCTTTGTAGTGTGGAATTCTTAAGGTCATAATTTAGTTTCGAAACTAGCGGATGCTTTCATGATCTGTTATAAAGTTTTTAATTATAGCACAAGAAGGAATGTGAATCACCTTGACTGTTTTTTTGTCTGATAAAAGGTCGTTTCTATTCCAATTGCCTCTTTATAAAAGCAAACAATTCGAAATGAGTGAATGTATTACTCCCTATTTCACGATAAGCTAAAATACCAATCACTGTTACTCGTCTAATTGTTTATGTAGGCCTATATAGTTGAGCAACTTGAGGTGTTGCGTATCTGCTATAACACTTTTATCGATAGCCTCACTTTGTACAAAAAGATTGTCATGTTGCCTCAGCCTCAGTATCATTTGAAAACATCAAATGTTATTGTTTCTCAGATTCGTCTGAGAAATGATAACCTCAATTAATCACCACGTTGATTCCCCTTACAACTGTGTTGTGAAAGTCACAAATGACATGTGTAACGTCGACTGTCAACAATTAGAAATAATATCTGACAACCCACTCTTATTCCAACGTAATTAATCGGCTCTTTACAGCAATGCTAACTGTGAAAGCGGAAAGTTCATCTCTAAATTTGTACGCACGTACTTTCGATCTATTTTGATTTTGTTGTTTTGGACGACTATTGTTTAACTGGAGTGAGTCATTGTCCATCATCACGTTGGGGGATGCAGTTCTTCCCGACTGACTTCGACGCGTGTCCTTTAACAGTTTGTTTATGTTCCTTCCAATAACTAACACCGAGTTAGGAAGGCGGGGTAGACTTCAAATTACCAGTATTAGCACCAAGAACAATAAACAACTTAACACAAACATCGAACTTACTGCAGCGGTGGGCGAGTTTCTAGTCATGTGTTGCGTCTGTGGGATGATGGTCTGAACATGAAAGAATGGATATTTTGTCCTTTGATCGCGGATAGTAAAATAAAGTGTTATCTTTGAGTTAGGAGCTTAAAATGACAGGAGGGTACTTTGTTTCTATAGTTTAAAGCGCCGTTAGGCTTTCCCAGGGCGGGCTTTCCAAATGTCTTGAAATTTTTCATCACTTTTCAGAAATAGGAGTGTGAAAGTAAGATATCTCCATGAATACTTCATTCAATATCTCGTACTCAAAATGAGGGCAAATATTTTATGTCGTTCATCGGTGTCCCGTGTTAAGTTCAGAAAGAAAGAAAGTGTGATCGTAGAAGGAATTTTATAATAGCGTACGAGTTCGAAAAGGATGAAATAACAAATGTTTACAATCCATCTTAACGTGCAGTTGTCCCTCTACTGTGAATAGAAATGCGCCGTTATAGATCATATTAGTGCCGTTGCAAAACCGTTATTTTAACACTAGACATAATGACATAAACAGAATTTTTAGGTATTTATTCTATTGGATGCAAAGTATCATTTGTTAGCTCTGGTTTGTGTCCCACTCCAAGAACCATAAGAAAACAATATGATAAAGTTGAGAATAGAGAACACAGATATTCATATCAATGCTCATGTGAATGAAGGCCATTTGATACCTTCAATAATCTTGAACAAACTAAATGTTAAATTACGTCAAATATATTGATTGGATGGTCAAACCAATGTCACAGAAAGTCCTATGATATTATGTACTACACGTCTTGGCCTTCTTAAGATTCATCATCCCTACTTCAAGCTGTGTTTTATGCTCTGCTCCTAACCGTTTCATTCGATTTAGCATGTTTATGTATAATCACTGCGAATCTATTTTGTGTAGTTGCAAATTTCCTTTGAATATACTCTGCCATGATTTATAATTTTGAATAAGTTGGCAATATGTCTTCTCGGAAACAAATACTCTAATCATTGGAAAGCTTTAGATCACTCATATATGCAGCCTCGAGGTTGAGATTTGATAAAATGAACTTGAGAAACTTGCATCACAATCTCCAACACCGAAAATCATCTGTTGCAAAACTAATTTCTGCTCCTGGGTATGTAACTTTTATCTGTTTCACTGCGCGTTCAATTCTTTAACTGTATGCTCTGTCGAAGCATTTTGATTATTACACCACTCTAGAATTTAGCATGGCACGATTAACTTTCCTCTACATGCAAGTACAAGGTCATCAAGCCTGTAGCCAAAGGTAACGCAAGGCGTAGGCCTAATGCTCCCTTGACATCCCATGCCCTTCCTTAAAAGTTGCTGATGTGTCAAAGATCTATGAAATTGAATAAAATTACCTTATCTGTAACCCTTATGCAATGAATGCCCTCCTAATGTTACCAGCTGTCTCGCGGTTTGAGCGTCACTAGTCAAGAGGATACTATGAGAATAGTACAACTATGTAAGTTTCTTCTTGTCATTTTACTAACTATCTAAACCACCAAGCAATGTTAGATAACGTCATAGAACTACACCCAACTTTTAAACAACGTTAGTGCTGAAAACAGTGACTAAGACATTTTTAAGTAATTCCATGATGACTGTAAACAGTAGTCCCACTCTAAGAACTAAATACATTTGTTTACTAAATATCTCCTGTAACACGAAATGTGTCCTGGGAGTATGGCCAATGAAAGGGCTACGAAATCATTTAGATCAATGTAGACATCTCTCAAATTATTGCTCTCGCTCTGTTTACTCTCCTAGCACTATACTCACCTCTCTTCTCACTATACTCACCTCTCTTCTCACTATATTCATCTCTCCTCTCACTATGCTCATCTTTCTTCTCAGTATACTTATTTCATCCGTCACAAATAATATTTTATCTCTTCATTAAGGATAATCTGTATCCTTCTAAATTTTATTTTTTATCTTGTTTCAAAATTTACCTTCAATTGTTACACTACGTAACCCTGGATTAATTTCATCAAATTCATGAAGTCTCTACCCTGAGGATGATGTATTTAAGTCATTGGTTGCATCGTCAAGTAATGTTTCATGTTAGTGTTTAAATTAGCTCAAATGTTACATTCACATGCATTTTGCTGGACGTTGACATCTGTAACAAGATTGTGATTCGCGCCTGATAAACCAATGAAGACGTAAACTGAAACTACAATTTACACATACCAGTATTTGCATGGAAAACTTTGGGAGAAAATTGTCGTTGTCATTAAGATACAAGCTTGTAAATATTAACATATGTTTCAAGGCATAAGAATGAAGGTAAATCACAGTTGGGTACACTTAAAAAAGAAATAGCTACTAAAAAAGCTGCAAAAACACAAATCTAAATCAACTTTAGCAACCTAACGTTTCTCTATAGCTGCAAGTTGCAGGCTGCTTGGTTGCCGTACAATAATTCTTCAAAGTATGGAATAATGTTTCTTAAAAAGTTAAGAGCAATAGATGTACCTGTATCCAGTTGTATCTGTTTCGAATCAAATTTTGAGGAGATATTATGTCGTACTTAACTTTTACGGCCAACGTTACATTTCATATTTTATTTATTTCTTATTGTTGTAATAGCATGTCGTAGGATTGATTTCTTTTATGATACCTTACGATAAGTTAAGCATTAATCGGTGTACCCAAGAAAAAGCAGGGTTGCCGAAGGTTTTCATCAATCATAAAAAAAATTTTAGTTAAGTGTCCCCTCTGTACGGTAGATTGATACTCTCAATAAATCTGAGATCTGCCTCTGTTATACACCGGTTTTTAGTGCTAATAAGCAACGAAACTGACACCATGGGATACACAATACAACGAAAGATCAAGCTTAAAATATTACAAGGGGACCACCAAAAGTCAGTTGGCAAGTTCAAATTAGAGTGAAGAAAAATTTTTCGATCTTCCATTGCTACAAAAGTAGCTGCTGTTTAGAACGGAAATAAAAAAATATTCTCACGACGTATGCAAAACGTATGAAAACAAACATCTCCGGGACTTGAACGAAAGTTTTGTCTCCTATATACAATGTCAAATTAGTGTAGGGCCTGTAGGAGACGGTTACTTACTTTAAGATATTCAAGGCAATTAACGGTGACGATGATAATGATGATGAAGAAGAGTGTGCCACTGGCGACGGTAGTGGTGATGACGATGATGATAATGATGATGGTGTGGAGATGGTGGTGTTAATGCTGATGGAAAATTAAGTAGTCAAAGCGATATTACATTGCAATAGAAGTCTGTCCAACGGCGTTTCAATGGTTTCCTATAATCATATGTTTGTCTTACTGTGGATGATATTTTCTCTATATTTAAGCACTCCTTCCCTTCACATCTGACTTTACTTCAGTAGCCAAATAGAAATCCCATTGAGCAATTCTATAAGTATGTATAAACATACAAAACACCAAAATCTTCACATCTTCCAAACAACATCTAGATGGCTCCAAGGTCCATATGACGTAGGCTTTGTGCAGGAAGGGTGTACATAACCGCAGCACAATAGTATCAAGATGAGACAGCTAATAGATTTAGAGACTATACATTCAAAATATACAAACAGAATAACATATCGTTTTACATATCGATGTAACTTTATAAATAAACAAATTAGTGAAATAAAGTATGGTCTGTGGAACAAGGGTGTACAAATTGTTGTCTGTGCCTGAAGGAAAATAAAGAAAGGCTGTTTTGCATGATGATACGAGAAGTGTGTATCATGGATAGAAGATGAAGAACGATCTCTGTACACGAGCAAAGTAATAAACAAGATATCCTGATACAAATACATACAAATGCCCAAAGATAATACAAGACACATGAAGCACATATGTAAAATGATTGTTTGGAAGTTTATTTAAGTCTGGAAGGATGGAAAAGGGTTTATCAATATGAAATAG
>JAAAKL020014356.1:0-10241 GCA_010016065.2 Carybdea cf. marsupialis auct. non (Linnaeus, 1758) | reverse complement strand
CAGAAAATGGGTAGTTACTCGCAGATTTCCTCTCACATGCTACCGACAGGTAATAAACCTTGCATTCATCAATCAGTTTTAGAATATTTAAAAAACTTATGCATTGTCATACACTAGAAGTGCTCACTCCCAACTTTGCAACAAAGCAAACATCGACTAACTGATGGCATTTTTAGTCCATATCAATTTGGGCATGCTACACTGTTCTATTCTACACCTGACACTCTTTCTGACCTGCTTCTTGTATTTATAAAAAATTTCATGTGCCAAATTTAACACAATAAGCAACATTGAACAATAGTGGGATGTTTTAGTAAATTAGGTCCTGTACTTTGAATCAAGGTCAAGCAGCCTCATTTCCATTATTCAACCCCATGCGTAAAAATTTTGATGACTAATGTTCCTAATGACTCAGAGTCATCATGACTATTACTATATGTACTTTCTTACTTATCATAAATGGCTGACTGTTATATCTTCATATGGACCATATAAAAATTATAACACACTATTATATGTACCACAAGTTGACTCGTATCAAATATCATATAGGAGTATTTAAGTCTCAGTCACTCTCAAACTGATGTATCTTCCAGAATTTCGAGGCACAGTGATACTATAATTTCTATGCAAAAGATCATGTAGGAGTACACGATGACAAAGACTGGATGGCGCAAGAAAGCCTACAGAGTCTGTACAAACAGTGAGACCATAGGGAAATATAAATATGAACAATGATGATGATGTTGGGGATGATGATCATCATGACTGAAAGAGCCACACCTAAAGCAATAGAATGTAATGAACTAAAAAAAATAGAATGTACGTATTAATGCAAATAAATATGAATCCTGCAAGTATTATCCCCTAAAATGACCACATTCTCTACTGAGAACTATTCTGCCATTTGGATGCACCTTGGCTGAGGTATAGTGTTAAACATCAACTTACCATGGCACTTAACGCTTGGATATTGTCCAAGGATACAATAGCTGCACAAACAAGACAACTGAATGTTGGACTAACTGGTATAGTTTCACTTAAATGTCCATAGCACACACAATGGTAAATGATTCTCGAGAAAGAAAATGTGGCAGATTAATGGCAATGATGGCAAATTTTAACCTTTCAAAACAGTGTGGCTATTGTCTCCGTTAATCAGGAATGAGATTTGAAGTGCCCTGAAAGTTCAATGAGCAATCATACATCCTTACTAAAATTGGTGTTTTTACTAGCAATGATTGCTATTTGCAATGGTGTACACCCATTCTATTTCCATAGTGAACTTATTGGGGGAGGGGGGAGTGGCCCACATATCCCTAAGTCTGAAACACTGAGGACTCTCTAAATAATTGGTAGCACTACTGCAGGTGGTCAAAACGTTGATCTATATACCTGGTCCATTTTGGGCAATACAAACACCATGTTTGCCTGATGCTCTTGCATAGCCATCAGCCATGTGGGCAGCATTTTGCTCATGCTGAACTGACACAAATCGGATGCCTGCCTCTGGAAACATATCAAGGGCATCCATAAAAGCTGATCCAACAATACCAAAGATGTCCTTGACTCCTTGAGCAACTAATGTTTCCACAAAGGCCTCTGATGCCATCATCTGGTATGGCTGATTGAGTTTGATTTCTTCAACAGGTGCTGGACTAGGCACCTCTGCTGCTTTTTGGGGCAAAATACTGCTGGTTGAGATATATGATCTTCCAGTTTCCCCCCATAGCCCTCTGCTGATGGTGTTCACACATCTCTGCAAAGAACTGGCTCTGATCATATCTGAAAGAAACAATGTAAAACCTGTAAATTACAATGCATAGCAATTAGGAAATTAGCCAAGATTCTCCGACATTAATTTCAATTTCTTTGTACCATATTCCACATTGTTAACCAACATAAAGTGTTTCTAGTAGTAACACAAACTGTTCCCTATTCAATTATATACATGATTATTTACGAGGCTAGACAAAATTTGACTTGGGGAGTGTAAGTGTGTAAAATCATAAATATATAACCTTATCTCAAGTGAAACCATCTGCTACCTGCTACCAATGTAGGTTTTTAAACTCAGAATACCACGGCATCAAAGTAATGAGTTGGTAATAAACTCGAGTGTCCATGTGTGTCAGAATAGGTAAGTTTTATTTCATGTTCCTTGACATTGCTTCATCAAATGTCCAGTAAAGGAAAGATGCTGTCAGTCCCTTGCAAGTGAGCCAGATTTAATTGTTAAAAGGAGAAAATCAAGTCATAACCCTTGGCATTTTAAGCTAAACAATGATAGTATTTATGAATACTCAAGTAGCAATGACTTTTCTGTATCAGGAATTATAGATACAAGGTGTGCTTATAATAGTTTACATGCCTGGATAGTTGGAAATAATGACATGCCCATCACAACTACTACACAGCTCTTATCAGGCTTCACAATGACAGTGTCATCCTGTCATCACCACTATGCCTGTAGAGGAGCCACCAATGTAGGGTATTTGATAATTGCCACACTATGGAGAGAATAACGAGGTTTATTCATAAGGCAATATTGAGCATAGGTAAAACAGATATCTGTTTTTCCATAGTTTCTTTGATCTAAGGATCACAGCATGATATTTCTGGCATTATTTTAAAAAGGGGAGAGGCAGAGGGTCAACATGATTCAGAAAGAGGTTGACATAATGATCATGGTAAAGGAACAACAATGTCAAGTGTATTTCCAAATGATGGTTTAACTACATAAACAAGAAATTAAATTTCAAACTTTGAAGGTAGACTGAGCCTGACCCACAATCTTTTTACAGATTTTCTGAATATTCCAAATAAAGATCTTTGGGGCAATTGAAAACTGTTCTTTTAAACATTTAACTTATATGTCATAATAAAACAAAACCAGACCTATAAGCATAGAAATTGCAACCAAATCATCTTTGGTCTTACCTGATGGAGTAATGTGATTGGCTGAGCAAGATTTTTAAATATTTCAATCAAAGCAGTGTAGGGGCAGTGATGGCCAGGGTGTGACAGGAAGACTAAACACAAGTTGTGGTTAGCTGTTTCTACCATTTCAACAAGTAGATGAAAAAGAAGGGATCGCAGTATCCTGATGACTTTGACTAAAATAAAGCCAGGCTAAATCCTATGAACAAATTCTAACAACAACCAGATGCAGCTAACTACATAAGAAAAACTCTTCTTCAATACTAAATCAAATGATGTTTTCTCAATTTCATTTTTCATTCTTTGGTGGGCAAGGACAGACCGCTGGGGTTAGACTTGCCAAGGCCCCTACTGCATGAGCCCCCACCATGCGAAAATTTACTTTCTTACAGAAAGCTCTCAGGAGGGGGACATGGCTTGCTTTACACTAACACATCAGGTTACCATGTGTAGTTGGCTACTTCCATTGGTATGACAGAGGGGGCAGAAGGGCCAAACTTTACTCTAATGTTGACTTCCCTTCGTTCCTGGGGGGTTTGAAGGGGTCTTAAAGTCTGTATCAAGACTAAAAATTTATAAGTTCATGTTTTAAAAAACAACACCACCTCAGTTCTCCTGCAAGGGTGTTCAGTAAAGTAACAGCATGGTCGACGCGTTTCAGAGGAAGAACTCCCCTTCTCTACTCTTCCCCCCGGCCCCTGAAGCATGACCCCTAGCCCCGGCCACCTCAGATCTGACACATTATACGATTAGCGAACATTGATTAACGAGTGGTGAACAATTAGTATTGTTTCTGGGTATGAAAGTCTCGGTTCAATTATGTACGCCTCTATAGCATTTTCCTGACACTCCTTTGAAAAGATATGTAGATCAAAACCAGTTTCGGTAGAAAAACTGGTTGCAACAAGTTTCTAGCTAACCAGATCTGAAGACATAGATACCAGATATTAGATACCAAAAAGCAGTTACCTGGATTGGTCTTTGATACGGGCGTCAACTAACAAAGAGCCAAGCCATCCAGGTTGCTACAATAGCAACTATTCGTTGTGCATGCTCAAATATCTTGCATAAATGGGAAAAAGTCTCGTGATCTCACTTAAGCCATTCAAACACTTCGCTACCCATCTAGGGGATCTCATCGTAACATGTGATGCTATTCTTAAAAGGATTTTACAGTCATAGCTACAATCAAATGCTCTAAAAATGCCATTCTGCCTATCGTGACATAAGAGTCAACGCTCACGACTGCGCGTCGTGGAAAATTAGAAACGGTCAGAACTTGAAATGCACTCATAATACTTAATCGGTTTTTTGCACATTGTTTGGGTATCGATTCACTATAAATTTTACATCATGGCCATGTCTCTCTTTCATCAAAAGCGAACACTTTACTCAGTTACTTTGGCTTGCGAATCCTTCCAATCTGGTAATCAACTAGCTTCACAACATCAACTTTGCCACACGACAATTGTCAATTCAAGTGAAACTTATACTGTACACAACTCACCGGTCCGCACCGACACATTTCTACAAAGAGGCTCATGCAACATACCTATTATCCTGAAAGTTCCTTGCCAAGAAATGATACTTGAAGATGCTATTAATCCCACTTGGTTGGAGCTCGTAGATGTTTCCCCCAATCTTCTCTCTCTCTTACCTTTCTTTAAAAACAGCAGTCGTGTCGTAGTTTATTATTTTTGAAGAAGGGAAGCTAAGTTCTAACCACGTGATCACGAAACTGGTCTGACTGGGTCAGACCTTGTAGGTCCAGCAAGTCTAGCATGCGATAAGTCGAACGTCACAGATCACATGGACCAACTTTTGTAAAACTGATTCTGACCGGCTTTACTTGCTTAATACCAGGATAAGCTGATGCTTGCTATAGAGATATAGCGTTTATAGGACCACGCTGGAATCACGAGAATCTTAGCTTTTATAAACTATGTATGAGAAGGACCGGGGTAAGTAAATTTCCGTACAGGGGGGGGGGGGGAGGGGGCTCAAGGACAACAATCAATATATATTGTGACCGATCGTCAGGTTCGTGATCCACAAACAAGGTTGTTGGTTTGGCTTTTTTAGCTTTAGCGGCTTGTTTAGTTCGTATTGTACAAGAAGAGGAGTGCTAACGTCGAAGTCGAAGCTCTGGAGAACAAACAGCGATTCTGATTTAGGAATCTAAGGCACCTATATTTATAGTGATGGATAGCCAGATCATGAGTTAGGCTCACGATGACTTGATGTAGGCAATAGCCAATAAAATACCCCTACATGAGCTTGCATGAATCTAATGACTATGTGGATAGCACATGACGCCTAGATGACAATGGATGAGCAATCCACATGATGAATCCTCAAACATCACGCGATAAACATACAAGCATCAGGTAACCTTACGACGTTCCTCTACACAATACCTAATTAGAATTTGTGCATGGTTACAATATCATTCACCTTCTCCACCTGTTGCAGATTGTGCACCAACGTGGCTTATGCCTCCCCAAAGTTTTCTGTCCAAAGTTGTTTTGTTCAATTCATCCATCAAGGTGAGACCAGACCATTAATGAACATTGTCCATCCATCTCTTCTTGGGGTGTCCTCTGCTTCTGTAGGCCCTACCCTTGGATCATTCCCTCCATGCAGAGTTTTGAAAGTCCTTTCTAAGACCTCTTTATATGAACATATAGTTTTAGAACTCTGCTCTTAACTTCACAAACCAAAGGTGCTAAACATGTAACTTCTTGCAAGTCTTTTATTCTTCATAATCCTCATCATATGATTTTGGAAGGTCTCAATTTTATCGCATAATGTGGCGGCTCAGTTGACACATTCTAGTCTATTGCAGTATTGCTTTGCCTAACTGTAGATGATATCTTCATCTGATTATCTTAACTTTGAGGACAATTTGCGTTGGATACACATGTTAATTGCTATTGACAGCATACCAAATGATAATTCTTCCTTCCTAAATCGCAATTACGACTAATTATAAGTCATATCTTTCTCTGCATCTCAGTTGGCGCTGCGGCCACGTTTTCTGAACTACTATGAGTCTTTTATTCATCACAATCCTCATCATATGATTTTGGAAGGTCTTAATATAACACAGATCAACCCAATCAATATAGCAAAGAGCTTATTCTTATCTAAATTGATATGTCCCGTCCGCGTATGAAAACAAGTTCGTATTTTGTTTTTCCGAAATGATATACAAATATCAAATTCGCCCCAAAGTCAAATCGCTAAGAGAATTGCAGAGGTAAGATAAAACAATAAACCTCGGCCGAAGAAATTAAGAATCAGAGAACGGGAAGATTGCGGGTTCGTATTGCTGTTCATCTCACCCAACACTTCACCGAAGGCGTTCAGCTTACAGAGACTCTCGAACGATCAAGCCATTATCATCTTCTCAAATCAAGCCGCGGAGTTGTTTCCTGAGGTTCATGAGAACAAATAACGTCCCAATTTTCCCCAGGGCTGCCGTTTGGTTTTTCAACGTCGTAACTGCAACTGCCCAAACTGTGGGATCGATCCTCAGTGGTACCACGAATTTTCACTATCAGGAAGTTTATATATTTTCATTTTAAGTCGTTGCAAAAGTATGTCAAAACTTTTAACTTTGGTTATATTCCTAGGACCCTTAGGTTAGGATCCTGCATCAAATAATACGGCTTTGCTAGAGCAGAAATTATGAAACACATAATCTCTGGTTAGATCGATTTAAGATCTCGGAAACTGACACCCCAGGGTTAGGAAACGGCATCACTCTCAACTTTGGCCATTGATGTTCTCACTTATAGGGCAACATGAACAATGAGTATTTTTCCACAATGCAAACATTTTGAAAATCGTGACGTCACACCTTCCCTCAGCGTCATCATGAGGTTTATAATTTTTGTCAGCATGGACAGCGGCACAGCACTGCATTGTGCTCTGATGTGCATTTTTGTTTCATGGGGGCAAGAAACGTTTCATTTATCATCATCGAAGCAGCAATGCTAAATCATGCGATTAGACCCTTAACTCGAGAGGGGATCTGTTTAAACGTAGAAAAGACCTTATGGCTGCAGGGCAATCTGAAATAAAAGATATCTCTACGGAATGTTAGAACTATTCGCTTTTTTGTAGAATCTCTTAGTCGTCTTATGAAACACGCTCACAACGTATTTATATTTTTTCTTAAAGTGAAGAGTTGATAAATTGTAACACATCATATTTACTCATCGACATCCGCAATATTGTTCAACAATCCCTCCGCAGTATATCCAAAATTACCATCGTCATCATTATCAACATCATGATCATGACAATCATGATCATTTTCATCATCGTCGTCATCGTCACTGTCATCATATTCGTCATCATCAGTATCACCATCATCATTATTATCATCATCACTATCATCATGATCATCATCAGTATCGTCATCATCATCAGCAGCAGCAGCAACAGCAGCATCAACATCATCATCATCATATCATCATCATCATCATCATCATCATCATCACCATCATATCATCATCACTATCATCATGATCATGATCATCATGATCATCATCAGCAGCAGCAGCATCAACATCATCATCGTCTTCATGATCATCACCATGATCATCATCATCATAATGAGATTATATCCACATTTACATCACCCAACCTTTCCCTATCTAATAGTATCCTATCTCATTATGTCCTATCCTATCAACTCTATGCTATCTAACCGTATCACATTCCAACCTATCGTATCCAACTCGATCCTATCCCATTGTAATCTATCCTATGCCACCTTATCCTATGTCATCTTCTCCTGTCCTATCCTATTCCATCGTGTTTCTCAGTATCTGTTCTATGCTATCTTAGAAGGTCTGTTCCAATTCCTGGTCTCTCCTATACTTTCCATGATATGTGATCCTATTTCTTCCAATCGTATCCTGCCTCGGTCAATGTGACACCAATTCTGACATAAGCTATAATCTTTACTTACCTTAAGCATGTTATTTCACCTCTGTTCTCTCTTAACTCTCTTCACAGGATATATACTGTTGACTTTTTCAGGTGTTGTCCTCCCTCTTGCAAAGGGGCGTGGAGTAATATAACCTCCATGGCTTCTACTTCGGTCAGCTACCAGCACCACTTCGTTAAAATTTATGCCATAAGAAGTGCCTTTCGTAATTCTGTATGCCTGACTGTAAGCCTTGGCATAGTTGCTTTTTATAATTTGTCTGAGATTCCAAACATAAACCGAAAGCACAAAAAGTGAAAATAGTGAGATGATATAAATATGCAGTAATCTAGGGAATCTCCACCATGTAGCCTCCTAGCCACTAATTTGTCAGCGATCAAAGTGAAGTAAAAACATTTCCTCGAGAGTGAATTTCACCGCAAAACTCAACCAAACCAAGGTTATCGGACAAGGCTGGGCGACATGACATTTTAGCAAAAGTTGTTGTCATCAACAAAACGCTGTTACTTTTGTGACAAATATATTAAAAACTAAAAGCCATAAATCTTCACGTCTCTAGCAAATGAGAGAAGGATATGGCTGGGGAAAGTATATGTACTCCCAAGAGGAGCAAGGAAAAGTAAAAGTTTGAAAGGCGATTCTCTCCAGAAGGTGTGAGACTGTAAGCAGAAGGGGCAAGCCAAACAAACTACCCAGGAAACCGCCAAAGAAACCGCCAAGTATGCAGCCAAGGAATCCGCTAGGGAATCTGCCAGGGAAGCCGCTAGAGAACCCGCCAAGGAAACAGTCAAGGTTCCCGCCAAGGATAAAGCCACAGAAACCGCCAATGAACGCGCCAATGAATCCGCCAAGGAACCCGCCAAGGAAACAGCCAAGGAAACAGCCAAGGAAACAGCCAAGGAAACAGCCAAGGTACCCACCAATGAATCCACCAGTGAATCAGCCAAGGAAACAGCCAAGGAAACAACCAAAGAAAAAGCTAAGGAAACCGCCAAGGAAAAAGCCACAGAAGCCGCCAAAGATGCCGCCAATGAAACCGCCAAGCCTTGTTTGTGAAACGTGTAACTTAATGTATTTCAAGGGCCCTGTAACAATCTTGTTCGCATGCAACCAAATGTGAAATAAAACCTGTTTTGATAGGACAGGATTTCTTCTAGAGGCTTCATCATTCAAAGTCACAGTCAACAGGCTGTGAAAAAACCTGGACTTTTTGGAATTCAACTATTGAGACCTTTAATTCTTAAAAGTGAAGTCGGAAAATCAACACAGCTTGATTTTAGTCATTTACTTACATGTTCATGCTGTTCTTAACTGCAAGTTACAATGCAATTCAAGGTTTCAACTAAAATGACAGTTGTTGTGCTTGAGAGACTTTAAAATGTATGCTATTCGACAACTGTTTCCTTGGTTGTGTTGGAAAACGAAGTAGGAACTATTGATACTCTAAAGGGCGACTGATAAGGGAAAAAAACATTATAAGATGCTGTAGTACAGCATTTTCTCTTGATAACTTAACGAATAATATCCTTTCTGAAGGTAAGTTCATCACCAGCTCTGAGCTAGTGATGATCACTGATCTCTAAAAAGGACTGGAACGAGCTTCCTACTTTTTCCAACAGCGAAAAAGCTTGGTCATGAACAATAGCCTCCAACAGTTAAAATAGCGCGTGAAAGTCCACAGTGTTGCCTAATATCGTTTATAAGATTGTTTGGTGGGACTAAAATGGAGCTCGCTTTGAAAACAAACCTTGCTTTGAAATGGAAGATGCTTCATCCAGTGACTTTCAGAGATCAGTGGGTCGGGCCCTTGAATCTGTCTGTAGATACCGAGATGAAACTAAGAATTTGAAATTTCTGGGATCCTTGTGAAGATCGCGTTCTTTTAGTTTCAAGCTCATAATGTTGGTGGTAGATATTTAGACAAATAAATTTGAGTTCTCTGTTCTCCTGAATTGTGCTTAAGCATGCAATGGGTAGAAGAGATCAGCTCCTTCACGGCAATCTGAGGCAGTTTGCTCCAGAACTTTTTCACATATTAAATGTTGAATAGTATGTTGATGGTACAGAATAATAAAACTGCACGAAATAGCGAATTTATTTTGTACTTAAAAGCTTCTTTCGTCTGACACTCCTCACAGTAAAATTCGTTAGAAAATGTTTTCCAAGGTAGCCAATCAGAATTCTGACTGCCAGATTGGTGTTGTCTTGACCAATCAGTGTCCGTGAAGCTGAATGGTTAACCGAAGAGGCACAATGAGAAGACAAATTTCTTTTTGTCTACAAAGCAACGGTTTTCTTGCTTTGATGTGAATGGATTCTAGAACGGCCAAGTGAAAAGCAG